>JAXQQM020085028.1:0-26309 GCA_034641835.2 Pinus albicaulis
GCTACAGAATGTCTGCATTCTGTAGCTAGTTTCAGTTCAAAATGCATTACAATGACAAAATCACAAAACTTAGCAAGTTAGCCATGATATTCATTCTTAAAGTAATTTTAACTAATTTCATTGATCATTTGAGCCTGGGATAACAATGGAAAAAATAAAATGGAGTGAAGTATGATGGAAGAAAGAACAATCTTGGGGTTCAACAAACTTCACATTTCCGTGACACTTTGTTCTTCGTAAAGATATCGACTACTTGAACATTGGTCGAACAATACTGCACTTCAAGAACACGATCATGAATGAGCTTTCGATGAAGTGTATGTGGATTTCAATGTGTTTCATACGCTGATGCTGCACTGGATCTTTACATAACTGAATGGCACTCTGATTATCACACCAAAGTGTAGTTGGATGCTGCTGATGAAAACCAAATTCAGACAGGATCTGACGAAGCCACATGGCTTCCTTGTTGGCTTCAACTGCACCACGATACTTTGCTTCTGCTGAAGAAAGGGAGATGGCACTTTGTTTCTTACAGGACCAAGTAATAGGTCCTGAACCAAGAGTGAATACATATCCTGCGGTGGACTTCTGATCATCAGGGTCACCAGCCCAATCAGAATCAGTGAAACCAATCAACAAGGGAGATGCTCCTGCACTGTAATGAATCCCGAACTGAACTGTACCTCAAATATATCGAAGTATTCTTTTAGCTGCTTTCCAGTGACTTTCATGAGGTTGGTGCATAAACCGAGCGACAAGACCAACGACAAAGGAAAGGTCAGGACGGGTATGGGTTAGATACAAAAGTTTACCAACAAGTTGACGGTATAAGGTAGCATCAACTTCAGGGGTAGTACAGTTGACTGAAAGCTTGACTCCAGACTGAAAGGGAGAAGGGGCAAGCTTACAGTCTTCCATGTGAAAGTAGTGTAGAAGATCACAGGCATACTTGGACTGAGAGAGGGTAATGCCTTCCTTGGATTGCAAGACTTGAAGACCAAGGAAATAATGTAAGTGTCCTAAGTCTGTCATTTCAAACTTCTTTTTGAGGCTAGAATTCACATGGTTTATATGGTTTGGATCACTACCAGTAAGGATAAGATCATCAACATAAAGAACAAGGATGGTGAAGGAATTACCTACCTTCTTGGTGTAGACATTGTTGTCAGAATGACACATAGAAAAGCCATTATCTAAGAGAAATCTATCAATTTTGGCATAAAAAGCTCGAGGAGCTTGTTTGAGACCATAGAGAGACTTCCTAAGGCGACAAACAAGGCTGGAGTCTTTTTGGATAAAGCCAGGGGGTTATTCCATGTAGATTTCTTCATGCAAATATCCATGTAAGAAGGCAGATTTAACATCCATCTGATGGACTTCCCATTTAAAGGAGGCAGCAAGGGAAAGAACAAGGCGGATAGAATTCATTTTGGCAACAGGGGAGAAGGTTTCAGTATAGTCAATGCCTTCAACTTGTGAAAAACCTTTAGCGACAAGATGAGCTTTATGTCTATCCACTTTTCCATCTGGTCCAAACTTTGTTTTGTAAACCCATCTGCATCTGACAAGTTTTCTTCCTTTTGGAAGAGGAACAAGATCCCAAGTATCATTCGCCAATAAGGAATGATATTCTTCATTCATAGCTTCATCCCAAGCTGGATGACCGGAGGCTTCTTCAAAGGTTTCTGGATCAGGATTTTCTAGAACTTGAGCCAATAAGGAAGAAGCTCTTTCGAACTGAGAATGTGTACGTCGTCGATCGGCAGGGTCACCTGCAAGAGAACCTGCTGCATCCTGAGTAGAGTGGACCCATCTTAGAAGCGGTGGAGTATAAGGAACAATTTCAAGAGGTGGAGGAGGATTGTCATCCTCGCTGTCATCATCTAAACTAGAAGGAATGCTATTAAAAATAGAAGAGAGAGAGAGAGAGAGGTGGCACATATGCCGAATTAGGCTCACAAGCCAAAGGTAGCACACCCACTGAACTAGGCTCGTAGGCCAATATATTTTCATCAAACTTTACATCTCTTCTAATGATTATATTTTTGGATTTTGGTTGAAGAAGTCTATATCCTTTGACATCTTCAAAATATCCAACAAAAATACATTTTTCACTCTTAGGTTCTAAGGCTTTATGTTTCGCATCTGGAATATGGGCCCAAGCATCACTTCCAAAAACACGAAAGTGACTTACATCTGGTTTGATTGAGCTCCAAGATTCTTCTAGAGTTATATTCTTTAAAACCTTAGTAGGAGTGCGATTTACTATGTAATTTGCACAGTTAATGGCTTCTGCCCAAAAATTGAGACCAAGTCCTTTAGATTGAAGCATACAATTAGCCATTTATTTTAAGGTGCGATTCTTCCTTTCAGCTACACCATTTTGTTGTGGAGTATATGGAACAGTATGTTGCAATTGAATGCCATGCTCAGTGCAGAAGTTGATAAATTTTTTGTTAACATATTCTCCACCATTGTCTGATCTTAACTTAAGAATTTGATGTCCAGATTGTTTCTCAACAAAGGCCTTAAAGGCCAAGAACATGTTAAAAACTTCACTCTTGAGTTTTAAGAAATATACCCAAGTGCGTCTGGAAAAATCATCAATGAAAGTTAATAAGTACTTGCAACCAGAGAAAGAAACAACAGGAAGTGGACCACATAAATCACTGTGCACAAGCTGCAAAGGGGCTGAAGCGTACCAAGAGGCACGTTTGTCAAAACTATCCCGATGATGTTTTCCGAGTACACATCCGGAGCAAACACCATCTTGGCAAGATACCATAGGAAGGCCCGTCACCATATTTTCCTTACATAGAGTTTGAAGAGAGCGATAGTTTAAGTGACCAAATCGCTCATGCCAAAGTTTTCTCACATCATCATTATGAGCAAGAAAAATAGAGGGAAGACATGATGACCCAAAGTTTTCAAACTTATACAACCTTGTGGAATCATCAGCAATGCCAGTAGCTAAAATATGTTTAGGATCTTTGAGGTCCTTGATTACAACATCATGAGGTGAGAATTCTACTATTTTCCCTTCACCTGAATGAGTTATCTAATAAACAGATAGAAGGTTGCATGACAAGGTAGGAACACATAGTACATCATTAAACTGACCATTATCTAGATGAATGGTTCTAGATCCTACAACACTAAGAGATCTATCATCACCAACATAAATATGTTTGGTGTTACAATCATTTAAAGAAGAAAACATGGATTTATTTTTAACCATGTGGTAAGAAGCTCCAAAATCATTGAGCCATTCATGAGAAGGAGAAGAAGAAGATACATTTAATGCATAACCAGATCTTGATGTTTGAAAACCACAAGCAGAAAGTGCCATTCCTGAAGATGAAGGTGAAGAGTGCTCCAAATTGATGTTGTGCTTCTTCATTGCTGCTTCTAAGGCTTCCATATTCTTAAAACATTTGGACTCTATATGGCCATCCCGATTGCAAAAGTTGCAATGTCTATCTGTCTTCTTCCCTTTGTTTTGATTTGCCTTATTATTTTGGTGATTTGATTTTTCAGTTTGCGGCTGAAATTGCTTAGGGCCCTTGTTTGGTTTAGGACCATATTTTTTAGGATACTACTTCTTGGGATTCTTTTGATATGGTTGTTGTTGGGCTGCTAAGGCTTTCTTAGAAGTGTTTCCAGCAGTGATAAGACCAAGGTGTAAAAGTTTTTCTTGTTCTCTTATCAAAGAATCACAAAAGGCATCAAAAGAGGGATTCTTGTAAGTGATTCCTGAAGAAATTATGGCTTCTCTGGTGGAATGGAAGGTGGAAACAAATACAGAGTACGCAGGGCCAAGCTTAGCAAGAATGCAATAGATGAGGCTACCATCTTCCTTTTTGACCTTACACCCTTCTAAAATAAGTCTAAGGGTCTTGAATTTGGACAAAAAGTCTTCAATAGAGGAGAAATTATTAGGGTCCAAAGTAAGCAACTCATTTTCAAGCTGGTGGGCCCTGATTTGATTTTGAATGCCAAAAACATTATTTAGCTTTTCTAGGGCTTTATCAGGAGTGTCAATGTCAAGGATGTGAAATCGAAGATCTTGAGCAATGGACATTCCTATCAACCCTCGTGCTTGATCTTGTCTATTTTCCCATTTAGGAACTTTATCATCATCGGAAGGTTTAGTTTCTTGACATGTGGCTATTCTATAAAGCCCTTACTTCTAAGTATATCTACCATGTGAGGTAGCCATTGGAAATAATTGGTGCTGTTAAGAATAACCGGGCAGGAAATTTCCATTTTTTTTTTAAATGTAACCATGAAAAGCTGAAAATAACTGCTCCAATGGAAAGATCTCGAAAAATTAGGCCGTTTCAAAAAAAACAGCTCGAAAAACGGCTTCTGGATGAAGAAGTTGTGCCTTTTGAAAAATCTGAGTTGTAGATGCTGAATAGTTACAGGAACGGGATGAAGTGCGGCTTTTTTTAAAAAAATCCACCCCTTTGAACAAAAACCTTTTACAAAAGAAGCTTGAGAAGGAGACTTGAACCCAATTATTCTTCTTCTTCTTCTTCTTCTTCTGTGTGCGTGCCTTTTTCCTGCACAAAAAATGAGAAAAAAAAAAAACGAAATGCAAAGCCTTATGGTAGAATGTTAGATTTTCGGTTAGCCTTACTGGCAACTATCACTTTTTTCACTATTTCTGATTTCCTAAGATCGCACAAAGACACGGGGAAAAAGCATACTTAGCAAAACAAATCCCATTTTCCTGTTTTTGATTTGCTGAGATCGCACGAAGCGCAAAACAAAGAGCATACACAGAGAAGAGGGTATAGATCCGGAAAATAAAATAAAATAAAAAACTTTAATACCGAAAATAAACCAAAATAAGCAGAACTATTAACAAATATAACTACAAAATAGATGCTTTGTACCTCCAGATCTAAACTGAGATAACTTGGGCAGCCGGAAACCTTTTCGCATGAAATGAAAGGCATTCCTCATGTAAGAGATGCTCCAGACACAACCGAGCAGTTCTCCAAGACCAAAAATATTTAGAAATAGTAGATCTACAAAACGACATTCGCATGCAGTCAAACCGGCTTCGGATTTTGATCAACAACGGATGTGGCTCTCAAAATAGCTCTGATACCATGTAGAAATTTACAGGGTAAGTTTCGTAGATCAAGAACCAAAGGTCACTACTCACAAACAGATCACAAATCAGTACACCAGTATAATCATGTGGTTAAAACCCTCAAAGAGAGAAAAAATCCACACCTTGAGCTAACGTAGCCACTTCAGGGAATTTATTAATATAAAAATAAAAGTTACATATGTTTCTCTCATAAACAGTTACTGAAAAAATGACCCTCCATGCTCTTTAAATAGAGATCATGGACCAATCGGGTGTTAAGCCACGGATCAAGTGTCGTTAATACCAAGGTGAGAGATAACCGTCGGATCACTACAAATCGTGACCGTCGGATTATAATTTACAAATGTACATGGTAAATAAACACACTTTACCTAACTCTACACGATACTAAGTTATTCTTAACTATTTCCTATATGTCAGAATATTCTAACAGAAGACCTACCTCAAGCGCCTTTGGCAATGTCAAATTTGGAGGTCCTTCAATCGTTCACATCACAACAGAAAGCACTAATCACTATCATTGGAGGGATTGATCCTTTAGATTCTAATCTTATTATTTTCAATCTTGAGAATTTCATTCCTTGCCTCCCATCTCAGATAGCTTTTCTTATTCAAGCTACCATTATGGGAAAGACTATTCATCAGACTGTCATTGATGAAGGTGCTTCGGCCTGCATCATGTCTCCCCCATTGAGTCAGTCCTCGAATACCTTAGAAGCTTTCGATGGTCGAGGTTCTCAGTCGTAAAAAATTCTCAAGGCATTGCCCATCCTGTTGGAGGGGAAAAAGGTAACCGTGGAAGTTACGGTGGTGGATGCCAATTTGAACTATAATCTCCTTCTTGGACGTAGTTGGAGAAACGCTATGGTTTGTGTAGTTTCCACCCTCTTTTTCCTTGTGTATTCCTTCCATCAAGGGAAGATAGTGACTATGGATCAGTTGGAATTCTTCCCCACTATGTCTTCAACATGCAACATTCCATATGTTGGGAAGGACGCTACTCCTTATGAGAACATTGGGTCAGGTATGTTCAAAGGCTCATCTCTTATGGGAGTTTTTTCACTTCCACCTCTGAATTTCACCTCCGTCAATATTATTTCGTCTGGTCACGATCAATGGATTGTTCCCAATCCCAACCAGATCAAAATTTTTGGAGATGTTATGCCTCTTAGCCCAGTTGAGAAGATGTATCTAGATATCCTCATGGCTTCTGAGGCTGCATCTGAGACCAATACTCATTTGGTTTCTTCCCTAGACACTTATGCATAGTCTCCCTATTTTGGTTTTTGGGACTCTAATGATCCCTTGAATGAGACTTTCCCCATTGACGAGAGTATCGTGGAGGTCATGTATCTTGAAGAAACTCCATGGGATGATGGACATCATCATTCCTCGTTTCTCCCAATTGCAGGTGACATCTCTGCTTGTGTAGGATCCCATGCTTTTCCGATACTGACTAAACCACTTTAGAATCTGGCTTTGATTCATGAAGTGTTGTCCAAGGGAAACATAGGAAATATCACTCTGACCATTCTGCTTGACATCTCTGTTAAACCAAGGATTGTAGAGAATTTACATATCGGTGCACCTTGTTCTCCCGATGAGATCAAGATCTATAAGGAAAATTTTCAAGAGTTCTGCGATGTCTTCACATGGTCATATGAATAAATGCATGGCATTGATCCAGGTATCTTGGTGCACAAAATTCCCACCTATTTGGATTCAAAGCCTGTTCACCAATGGATTCGTCTTGTGCACCTGAGAAAGGCTTCCTCTATAAAAGGAGAAGTTGAAAAAATTCTTAAAGTTGGTTTTATCTACCCCATACCATTGAGAGATTGGGTCTCCAATATTGTTCATGTCAATAAGAAGGGACCATTCGAGGTTGCATTGATTACCATGATATAAATTGAGATTGTCCTAAGGAAAATTACCCCACTCCATTTATCGATTATATCATTGATGAATGTGTCGGGAGTGAGATATTTTCCTTTATGAAAATTTTCTCTTGATATAACCAGATTAACATCGCTCTAGCTGATCAACACAAAACCGTTTTTATCTGTCCATGGGGGACTTTCACCTATAAGAAGCTCCCTTTCAGCTTGAATAATGTTGAAGCAACCTTCCAGTGAGCGATTTCTTATGCATTCCATGACATAAAGCACATAGTTTAGCCATATTTCTATGACCTTCGTGCTCATTCCGTGAAACGTCAAGATCACCCAGAGAACCTTAGAGATATCTTCTTCCATTGTTGACACTATAATATCAAGTTAAATCCTCATAATTGTGTCTCCTTCATCAATGTGGCTAGCTCCTAGGTTTCATGGTATCTAAAGAAGGCATATGCATCGATCCTCTAAAATTCGAGGAAATCGTCAACTTTCCTCCTCCTTCTTTCGTTCATCAACTACAAATTTTACAGGGGAAAGCTAATTTCCTCCACCGTTTCGTACTGAACTACGCTAAGCTTTCCAAAGGCTTTACGCACTTATTGAAAAATGGAATCCCATTCTTATTGGATCAAATTTCTCAGAGCTCTTTCGATGCAGTGAAATGAGCCTTCATCATAGCTCCATTGTTGCATCCTCCCATTTATCACTATAACTATTGCTTGTATTTGGTCGCTGCTGACAACACTATTGGTATGGTGTTGGTAGGGATGATGACGATGGTCAGGAACATGTAGTATACTACTTGAGCTGTAATCTCTTTGATATTGAGACCCACTATGCTCATGTAGAGAAACTTGCATTAGTTGTTTTTCATGTCATTCAATGTTTCCATCACTACATTCTCCTGTGAAAATCTTTAGTGATTTCTGATTGCAACCCCATGACTTACATTATAGCACATTATTTACTTGGGGGAAAGTACTCAAAATGGATCATTATCCCTCAAGATTTAGACTTAGAATTCATTGCTGCTAAGTCGAAGAAATCCTTGGTATTTTATGAGTTTATCTATGATCTTCACACCACAGATAATCCCACTCCTATCGATGAGTCCATTCCCACTGAGACTCTCTTTCTCATTAGTACTTGTGATCCATGGTACGGGGACATCATTGTATATCTATAGACCCAGACTTATCGGCTAGAGCTATCGCACTTTAATCAAAGACGGATTCACTACCAGTCCCAACCATATCGCATCGTTGGGGACACTCTCTATATTACTGGTATTGACTCTGTCCTTCATCAGTGTCTAACTCTCAAGGAAACTTAGAAAGCTCCAAATGACTACCACTTTGAGGCTTGTGGTGGTCACATGTCTGGTTACGATATCGCTCAAAATATCCTTCGTGCAGGTTATTTCTGGCAGTTTATTTTTGAAGACTGCATTACCGCAATATGAAAATGCCATGATTTCTAGGTTTACTCTTGAAAATTTCACACCCCACCCTCACCCTTTCACCCAATTGTGACCATCGGTCCTTTTGCAAAATGGGGCATTGATTTTATGACCTGTAACCCTCGCTCGGCCGGGGGAAATTTCTCTATCATCATTGCCATTAATTATTTCACTAAATGGGCTGAGGCGATGCATACATATGATAATGAAGGTATAATTGTGGCACAATTCTTATCCTATCATTTCATAGATCGATTTGGTGTCTCGAAAGTGATTTTCACTGATCATGACACCCATTTTCGTAATCATATGATAACATATCTCTATGCTTAGTTGGGGTTATGTCACGATAACTCCACCCATTACTATCCATAAGCTAATGGCCAGGTTGAAGTTGTCAACAAAGTCTTGGTTACCATGCTTCAATGCACCATTGGGAAGCATAAGTGAGACTGACACCTCATGCTTTTCTCAGCTCTGTGGGCATACCGAACCTTCGCTAATACTTCCACTGGATTCACACCATTCCAATTGATATACGGTCTAGAGGCAACACACCTGATTGAGTGTGGGATTTCTTCCTTGAAGCTTGTTATCAAACTCCTTCCTGGTACTTCTCCAGAAGAGGAACGTCTGTTGTACCTCAAGTGTATCAATGAGACCTGAAGGATTTCTACTTTAGTTGTTAAAGCACAAAAAATATGAGTTAAGGTGCAATAAGGGAATTTTGAGGTCTAAAATGGGCCTCCTAATAAAAATTCACAACCAAAATAGAATTTATAAGAACCAATAGGATTCAAGATGATGATTTCAACCATGGGGCATGATTCACCATTTTTTAAGTAAAAAAGTAAAAAGATTAAAAAATAAATTTTTTACTCAAATTTCGAGTGGGAGCACTTGTTGGATGCAAAATTCAATTCCTCATCGAAGGAGTACCCATGTTGCATACTTTTGATGGACCCTGCTACACGAAAAATGAGAAATACATGAAAAACCGTGATTGCAATCACATTTTTCATGTACTTCTCATTTTTCGTGTAGTAGGATCTATCGAAATTATCAAACATGGGTACTCCTTGGATGAGGAATTACATTTTTTATCCAATGGGTATTCCCATTTGAAATTTGAGTAAAAAAATTGGCAGATAAGTTGAAAATACAAGTTGAAAAAGTAATTTTTTCTTTTTTCCCTCCAAAATTTGATGATGTAATCAAATATTATTTTATTATTTCCAGTATTATTTTATAGTTTCCTTAGGAGGCCCATTTTAGATCTCAAAATTCCCCTAATGGAAATATGAAAAATCTATCACACGGGTTTTCTCTAAAAGTGACTTGGTCTTGCTTTATGACCAAGCCCATGATAAGTTGGGAGTTGGAAATATCGAGCCTATCTGGCATGGGCCCTATATCATTCAATGTGTTTTGGAATGTGGAACCTATGGGGTAGCTGATTATGAAGGAGATACTTTGGCTGAGCCCTGAAATGGGCTCTACCTGAAGAAATATTACGCTTAATCTTAAGTGTGATAATTTGTACATTAGTGTGTTATTCATTAGTGTGCTTTGAGTTGATTTTTGGTGTGATTGTTTGCCTAGCATACATTTTTTCTCTGGTTACCTTGTGTTCCACTTGGTTTTCAGATGTCTTTGGATCACTACGTTGGTTTTGTTGATGGCGCTTGTCGTAGCACATGGAACCTGTCTTCTGCACTCTTTGATCCTAATGGCGAGTTGATTAATTTACAAGGAATTTGTTTGGGTCAAACAAGTAACAATATTGTTGAGTATAGTGTTGTGATTGAACTATTATCGGATGCCATTAATATTGGGATTAGAGATTTGGATGTTAAGTTGGACTCACAACTCATTGTGTTACAATTGAATGGGCGTTATTCTATGTGCAATCCTCAAATTTTGCGTATGTATTTACGTGTTAGATTATCGGAAAGGCATTTTGATTTTATCACATATAAACACATTCCAAGGTATTTAAATACATTAAAAGACTCATTAGCAAACCATGTATTAGATAGAAATTTTTGCAATATGTAAATCAAGACATCATCATGATACTCAAGTAGTCATAGAAACATGCAGATATGTGTGTGTGTGTGTGTGTGTATCGATCTGTAAGTGTGTTACATCCAAAGGCTCAAAAGATATGTGTTTTGTTACAAAAATGGCTCTTCGAGCCTACATCAGTACAAAAATGTATAAATAGGGCTGCTATTTGCCCACATGGTGCTCATGGTAGCAGGTGACTGCTCGAATTACTCGCCAGAGAATCGATGCAGTCTATCAGAAACTCCAACAATGTGTCTCTAAAAACACATTGGGATCTCATCGAATGTGGGATACTCTGGGATGCCTCATGTGAGGCCGACCAGGTTCCGCTCTATCTTAGCTAATGTGTCTGCTCCCTCCTCATAAGTAGTATCCTCTGTTGGACGGGCTACCCTCCGTGCAATCGGTGACATGCCAGGAGGACTCTAAGGACCCATATCTATACACAATCATAAGTTTACGTGTCAAAACTCATAAAAAAAACATCTAAAAAGTAGAAAATGTTTAAAAATAAATTTTTACCTGCATCAGTCCACTGTGTTCCTGGTGGTATCGGAAGATCTAGATCTTTTCTAAAGTCGATACCGACATAGTCTTAGTCCTCAACTACAATCAGTTGACACCGTAGCCAACTAAAGAAGGTTGTATGTAAATGCATATGTTTCCCTCCTCCCTGTTGAGGCATTATTTCGCACCATCGCATCAGCCTCGAATCCCTCTTAGCTCGATCATGGATATCTAACCACTGATACTGGAACAGGGGTACTCTCTCTAGAAGAAGGTCACCAGAATTGACCCATACCAAAACTATTTTAGTCTCTCTGTCTTTCACTTGGGTAGCTAGCTCTTCATGTTAGGCAGCGACCCCTCACACCATTTGAAAATCGTCGGGGCCAAGAAATCCACCATGTGCTGGAACTGCGATTTTGTTTCCTCATGCAATGTCTGGGCTCCTTCCACTCTGGTGATACAATGCAATATCGTGCGTAGGGGAAGAATTATGATGAAAGATATGTCTACCTTCCCACTCTCTATCTTCCGTGCCCCGGGACAGTGTCTGTAGATGAGCATGCTCGTGCTCTCACCCCCTGGGTGAGCTCCGGAGAGTTGGATTCTCTCCCCTCGTTGGGATAGTACTCTAATAAAATATATGTCCATGACATCTAGCTCTAGTTATCGGTCCCCGATGATGAAAAAATGTCGATCCACATCCCAAATACTGATCAGGTACTGGAGAATCTCCAGTTGAGCTCTTAGGTTAGATGTTTGAAATAATTTCAACAATCCACAATTTCACAAAGCATTGATGCAATCTTGGTCCTGCAAGGCTTGGTGGTCTTCCACCTCATGGCCTCGTTCTTTCCATTCAACCAGCATATTCATTTAAATCACCTACAAAACATATCCAATTGGTCTTTTAGGAGCATTCATGAAATAATTTTTAGAAATTAGAGGTGGAGTTGGGATATTTCCTCAATTTAAAAAAATTCCCACGTTCAATGCATCTATCATGATTCGACGTTGGTGGCGAGTTTCCCTAATGGGCTGAGCATGACCAACGTGACCTTGATAGCTCGAAATTGCATTGGGCGCAAGCTATTTTAATTTTTGAAATATCTCCCTCAAAATCAATTCTAGAAACTAAATTCCAAATGAATAGAATTAAAATGAACAGGAGGTTCATAGCTCTTTCCTAGCATTTATGGAACAATGAATGGTATCTTGAACCGGCCGCACCACTGATTTGAAATTTGGAGGGAAAATGGACAAAATTCTCTTCTCCAAATAGAAAGGTGAAACTGATTTTGTTTTTTTGGCATATTTATAGATTTTTTAAAACATTTTGCCAATCTTTTATTATTTTTCCTTGGTATCTGTGATTTTTTCTGTTTATGTGTAGTACAAGACTTTCACACTACTAATGATCATTTCTGATTCAAATGACTTGAATTTTATCTTCTTTTCAAGCTCACTAAACATTTACAAAAAAAGAACCTCCTTGGAGTCAACTTTCAGTTGTTTTATGACTCTCAAAAAATGAAAAGATTGTTGAGTACTTGTCATTTTGAACTCGTTAAAGTGAATGAATTGACATGATCTCAGTATATGTTTACCCCTTTTTTGGGTTGAGGTTTATTATTTATGAAAAAGGAATACCTTGATCAAACATGGTCAAGAGGTTCTCTCGGACATAGTTTTCTACCTTTTTGGATTCGAGAGACGATTTACAAAAAGGTACATGATGGAGTTTCCTTTTTGTTTCTTTTCAAACTCCTTAAACATGAAAAGTTACCGACTTTACCTTTTGTTGGACTCATTAAAGATTAAATGACAAAAGAATTGTCATCATGACGAGACTGAGTTCCTCTTTCCTAGGGCTCATTAAACTTACTAGGATGGATTCATTCGAAGAATTAACTTACATACTCAACATATGCTATCCTCTTCTCGTCGGCTATTAAAAATAAAGAGGCACTCGTTAGCAATAACGATGGATAATTGAAAGTGAACATCATATGTGTATTTTGGGCAGCTTGTCTCTCTTGAACATGACATTCATCTGCAATTCGTGTCGGTTTGGGGACATCCTACATTCATCACTTTGCCTCCATGGGTTTGGGAAATCAATTTTATTCTTATTTGATTACCAATTTTGTCAACATGATCTCTAATCCTATTTTGATTCAAATGTTTCCACACTCTGGAGTCACGTCGCCAATATGTTCAAGAGAAGTCCTTTTTTTCAAACACCTTCTACATATCTGACCTCCTTTATTACAATCATGAATCACTCATATCATCTTAATATATCTTTTTTTTCGTGTCGATGATATGGGAATAATTATGGCCCTCCTTCGACAAATCACTTCCTATCGACTTTAGCTCATTATCCGGGAAGGCGCTTTAGGAACTTCTTTCAGTACCTTAGAGCTTGCATGCCTCAATGGAAATTTCTTCATGTTCGACGACAGGTTCACATCATTGGCCTTCGATCAAATGATTCTGCAATTGTTTGACTTCAACACATCTATTCACACTAGTAGATTTTTTTGTTGTACCTTGAGGTCCATCATAATTATTGGTGGTCTCTCTCATGCCCATTAACTATTCTCATCATTGGCTGGTAATTAGGTGCTTTCTACCATGTTCAACACCAACAAATTTATTCACATGGCTAGATTCATACATTGGGTTGATTGCGATCGCAGTGAAGACCCTGGGTCACTTATGATTTTTGGTCCAGGCTACGAGGAGTTATTGAGTATTCATGATTGTATACATGATCCTATCTATACGGATGGATACGTCCATACCATGGATCCATTTCTATGATCTCTTTTAGACGGATGGATGCGACCATACTGTGGGCTCATGTTTCATTTGATTCCTAGTTCAACATTATGTGGTAAGGCATATTTATACTAGAGATGTCATATATTGTAAATGTTTGATTTGGCAGGTTCTCTGAAGGTGGTTTGCATTATTTTCCTTGGTTCATAAAGCATTTCATCCATTACTCATTATACGTCCTTCATGCTTTAGGGGGTATCTCTTACACAGTAATTTCTCACCATGCTCATTTCCCCGTCCCTGATCCTAAAATGCCCTATGAAAAATCTAGTGCAATGTTTCCATCATCAAGAAATATGATAACATATCCCCTTGATGATCCAAAGAAGACTTGAAATATTACTGAGGAAACTTGGTCAAATTCCTAGTTTCCTGGGCCAGTGCCCTTCACGGTGCCAGTTTTGGCCCAGCACTGCGAGCACCCTAATTTCTTGGAAAACTGTGATTATCCCCTTCTTGGCAATGCTTCCTCAAATGGAGGAGAAGCTTGGACCTCTAGAAGCTCAAGGGCGGCGAGTTGGCTGTTGAAGAGAGATGATAAGGTTGAGCTCTCTTATTTTGGAGCCTTGATCTCATCCATGGGGGATCATACTTAGAAATTGGGCCTTTCTCCTCCTTTCATTGACTCCCAACCTCCTTCTCCTTGCTATAAATTCACATCCCTCATTCCCCCAAGTTTAGAGCTTGGTTTATCATTGTCAGAATCGCTTGAACTCTCATCCCTTTGCATGCTAACATCGTGATTAAGCCTAAGTGCATATGACAAGGAATTATTTTGAGTTGGTTTAAGGACTCATATTTTCACCTAAGGACACCTCAAACATCAAGGTCTGGTTCTAAGCTCTCCTTTTGTAATTTATCAATAATAAAATCTAATGTTTTCTTTCTATATTTTTCTACATGATTACGCAAATATTTTGGTACTCCTTGATCTACTAGATAGCTAGTGTTTACGTTTATTATATATCATACCATGTTTGTTGTTGTGTCCCGATCATCCACAGGTATTCGCACACCATCAGCAGTGGGAAGCGGGCCTACAAGGATCGTGGATCGAGGTCACCATCAATAGATCCAATGATATCGATTGGAAAAAGGTAGTTATGTCTCTTTCTTATTTGCATTGTAAGAATTAGTTAAGAAATCTTATGTTAGAAAGAATCTCATGTTGCTAGACCCACTCTAGGGCTACAGAGATTTCCTTTGTTCGTAGAAGGGATTTATCTTGACAACATAAAGAAGTTTTCCCCCTCGAAGATATTGATTTCTAAGTTGTCGAACTATATTTTCTTCTATTTTGTGAGATGGTTGCATAAACAAATATTTGTTGGATTTTGCTCAAATTTTGTGGACATGTTCCTTCTATTCTAATGTTTATGCACACCAAAAATAAACACCATCCAATGCACAGATTTCAAGATATTATCAAAATTGTTGTAAACTTTAGAAACAATTTTCTCACAAAACACATCGGATTGGGATGAATTTTTTTATGAAGGTTCCTATGGTCCTAATGCTTCTCCACACCTAAAATCTGATCAATCCAATGCACAAATATCGAGATATAATTAAAATGGTTTTAGGTGAGGATCTTCATTTTTTCTAAAATCATGAAGCAGATTGGGATGAGATTTTAAGTTATTTTTCATCATAATATTATGTACTTCCTATAAAAAAATTACTAGAACCCAGTTCCTTGTTTGTGAGATATCTTCAGTTTATTTGTTGCATATATATACATATATATATATATATATATATATATATATATTAGAGAAAAATAAATTATTTTAGCAAATTTTGAGACAGATCCAATTGAAATTTGGAGATTAAATTTTGGTTATTTTTAGAATGAATAATGCATTTATATCTCCTATCCAATTTTTAGATCTATGAGATTTATTGCAAAAATTCAAAGCTAACTTTATTCAATTTTCCTTTTTGATCTTCCAGGTCACACAAGGCGCATGAAGAGAGCATACTCATGGATTTTTTCAACTCTTTATTCCAAAATTTGAAAAACAAAGTAAAAATATTAGATCTCAAACCTTAAATTTTAGCTCTCAAAACTCTGTTTTTTCTCCTCTTTTTCTAAATTTTCCTAAAAAATGATTAGTAAGTGAGGTGGCTCTTACTGCATCACCAAAAATAAAATTGCAAATAAAATAAAATCTAAGTTTAAAAAAAAAACTTAAAAACATCATCAAACTTGGTTTTATTTATTGATTTTGTCCTACACTACTGGAAATAGAAGAATTGTTACAAGTGTAATCATGTGCCTAACAGGAGTAAAAAGATATTTATGCATAGGTTTGAAAATATGCATTAAAGTACATCAAAGCATGAAATACCAGTTGTTTTGATAATACAATAAAAAAGTAAGGAAGAATGAAAGAGTGATGTGACTTGATCCCTAATTGGAACCATCTTTCAATAAAGCTATGGCATGATTGTTTCATTTCTTGGTTTAGATCACATTGAATATCATCCTTTATTATGCATTCCTCAATCTTATATTCTAGTGGTTTCTCCCCATCAAAAGTATTCCATGATTCTTTAGTCTCTTTAATAGATTGACAAGAGGAATCCAAAGAGACTTGAAGATATTATGGAGGTGGAGAGATAGACAAGTCTCTGAATGAAGTTAAAATATACTCTTCCTAAGAGGCAGATATCCGAGTTGTTGCTAGGATTCGAGAAATTTCTTGGAAGGGCATTCCTCAAATTCTTAATTTTTTGTGAATTAATCCAACTGGTTGATATTTCCTGTCTTGCACACAGATTAGTATAAAAGTATTGATTTTTTTTTTTTGAAATTTAATATGCATCATAAATGATTTTAATATGCCATGCATCTAAGAATGAATGCAACTTTCATGATTTGTCTAAAATTTCAAAATAACCACCTATGTATACCTCCCCCGATGCCAAAATGTTGGGTGATTTAATTGTGAGTTAAATCCTTGTCATTAATTGTCAACCGAGGGTTTGTGAATTGATGAGGCATACATGTACTATATGTACTAGGTGATTATTTCTCATAAAATATGAATCTAATGCAATAAAATAGAAACAAATTACAAAGAAAATAATGATAGCAAATGAAAAGCAAGTGCACATGTTCTTTCTCAAGCATGTTCTTTTTCAATGACTTTATGTCTCAAGGAATTATGGTCCTTGAGATTTCTAGTTTGAAATTACTAGTGCAAGATTACTAATGTGCTAATCCAATCCAAACATAAGAAAATTAAATAAATCTTAACAAAACAACATGAAGCAAAATAACATAAAAGAAACTAAACTAAACTTGCATAAATGAAACCACACTTGCTTGAAATCAAATCACACTTGCTGAATTGAAATCACACTTTCTTAAAATGAAAATAAATGAAATGAAATAAATATTTACAACAAAGGAAAGAGGTGTGCGGTCTGCGGCTGATGGGGGCCCTCCACTTCTCAGCAAGCACACTGACCGATTATCAAAGCTTGGATATCGAAACACCAATATGTATTCCATAAAATTATGTTGGATAAAAGCTCCAAAGATATTACAATAATTAAACTCTCTTCTTCTCTATCCTCACTTTACAAATTACATCTTGGATCATATTTTTGATGTGCCTCCTTTGAAGGATGTGCTCCTATTTATAAAAACTTAAGATAACTAATCAATAAATATAGATCCACAAATCTCTCCTAGATCCACATTTATCTCTTGTGGTCACAACCAATCACCTAAAAATATGAGACACAAATCCTCTCAAAATTCTCTCCTAGTTTTGATAGGAGACACATATCAAAACATCCATGGTTCTTCTCCTTTGATTGTGCTTAGCCAATGATCCAAATATTCTACAAATATTCCACAAATGTTCATGAGTTGGAATTGAAATTCGAATTTGTGGTTGAGTGGCCAAATAGGACCCTTCTATAATCTTCAAATAGGCCTACAATATCATAAAACTCATACCACCTTTTAGATATATATGAAAACATGTTAATTAATCATAAATTCTCTTAAAATACTAAAAATAATTTCTTGGAAAAGAGTAATGATAAACCCATATGATCATGAAATTGGTTATTAATGTAGGGTTATGGAGCTATAGAATATGGTAAAGAATTACGAATATGGTAAAATGATGGAAATGAGGGTAAAAGAGGATGACATTTTGGAGGCCCAAGAACCACACTCCTCCAAGAGTGTTCCAAGAAAACTCTAAGTGTCCACGAGTATGAGAGAGAGAGAGAGAGAGAATAGAATGAGGGCTCCAAAACTGAACTTAAAAAAGTCTGTGAACTGATCCACATAAGCTTTTTTGTCAATGAGGCCTCTAATTTCTTCAATTTTCCATTAGTTTCCTTCATTTTCCTCCTCGCATGCAACTTTTGGCCTTTCACCTCCATTTTATCCTAATTTCCATTATTTTCATAAATAAATTCCAATAAATGCCACTTTTCCTTTCCAAAGCCTTTTCCAATTTCCATATCCATAATAAGCCAAATCAACACCCACACTAGGATGTTTTTCCCAACATTTAGCTTGGAATAAGTGTCCCATGACCAAGGTTTTATTTTACCTTATTAGCTTTTACATGGATTTTTGACCAGGATTGTTACAGAACCCTCCCCCTTGGGGGAACACAGTCATTAGGGGAATTTTGAGGTCCAAAATGGGCCTCCTAAGGAAATTATAAAATAATAGTGGAAAAAATCAAATAAGATTTGATGACATCATCAAATTTTAGAGGGAAAAATGAAAAAACTACTTTTTCAATTCATATTTTCAACTTATCTCCCAAAGTTTTTACTCAAATTTCGAGAAGGAGTACTCATTGGATGCAGAATTTAATTCCCCATCCAAGGAGTACCCATGTTGCATACTTTCTATGGGTCCTACTACACGAAAAATGAGAAATACATAAAAAAACGTGATTACAATCACATTTTTTATGTATTTCTCATTTTTCGTGTAGTAGAGTTCATCGAAAGTATGCAACATGGGTACTCCTTGGATGAGGAATTAAATTCCGCATCCAACGAGTACTCCCGCTCGAAATTTGAGTAAAAATTTTGGGAGATAAGTTTAAAATACGAGTTGAAAAGTAGTTTTATTATTTTATTATTTTTTAATATTTTTACTTTTTTACTCCAAAAATGGTGAATCATCCATTATGGATGACATCATCATCTTGAATCCTATTGGTTGTTATAAAGTTTATTTTTGTTGTACATTTTCTTATGAGGCCCATTTTAGACCTCAAAATTCCCCTAATGCATCGGTGTTCAATGACACCTACAACCAACAAGACTATTGAAATAAAAAACGCATTGCCCATGGAGATTTATAGCTTAGCTCATTGTAGTATCTATAATTATCAACCTGCTGGAAAGAAAACTAACATGAAAAAATATCAACCATAATGACATGACACCATACCACTTATTGGATATTTATAACACAGCTCGTGATGGTATTTACATCCATATACATATGTACATTACCAAAACATCACACCAAGCGTATATCAAAGACACATATCAAGGAAATTCTCTCAACCAGTGAATAGGGAAGGATACACAACCCACATATAATATTCCATCTCCCATGTAGCTTCATTGGGCCCAAAGTGCTTCCACTGCACTTTAACTTGCTCGAGTGCTTGGTTTCAGAGCATGAGCGTCTTTCTCTGAAATATACACTATAGTTACGGCTGGAATTATCCTGCTGGTTCCACTTGCAATACAAACTAGTAAATCACATGATCATCATCTTTAACATACTTTTTAAGCAATGAAACATGCAAAGCATCATGGACTTTCACTGTCGGAGGCAATGCAAGCCGATAAGCTACTAATCCAATCCTTTCAAGAATCTTGAAAGGTCCACAAAACAGAGGTGCTAGCTTGGCTCGTGATCCAATCCACAAGGATATCCTCTTGGGCTTGATGTGCAAGTACACTTGTGCCCCAACCTAAAACTCCTTAAACAACTTGTTTTGATCCGTATAAATTTTTTGTCTATCATGTGATACCTTTAGATTCTTCTCGATTACCTGCATTTCTTGTGCCATCTCTGCCAACATATCTGGTCCTATCAATACCCTGTTGACTGGATCACTCCAACTTATATTAATATTACAACTCCTCCCATAGAGTGCCTCAAATGGACTCATCCTCAAAGAATCATGATACCCATTGTTGTAATACAACTCTACCAGTGGAAGATACTATTCCCACTTTCATTGCTGATGCATCACATACATTATCAACATGTCCTCTAATATCCTGTTGATCCTCTATGTTTGTCCATCTGTCTGTGGATGATAAGATTTTTTGAAGACCAACTCTTTACCCAAGCCTGCAAATAACTCTTTCCAAAATATGAAAGGGAACTTAGCATCCCTATCTAACACAATATTCTTCGGGACACCATGCAACCTCACTACAACTATGATGAAAACATGTGCTACATCATTGGATGAATAAATAGACTGCACTGGAATGAAGTACACTACCTTTTTAGACCTATCAACCACAACCATAATCGAGTCGTGGTGTATAGATGTCCTCAGAAAACCTGTGATGAAGTCCATGGAAATTACCTCCCATTTCCACTATGGAATTGATATCGACTGTAGTAATCCACCTGGATGCTTACACTCTGCCTTTACCTATTTACAATCCAAGCATCTCGCTACAAACTCGGCCACTTCTGCCTTCAATTTCAGCAAGTAGTAGAACTTCTTCATTGTTGTCAATGTCTTATGATATCCTAGGTGACCTTAATACAATTTCACATTAAAATCTCTCAATATATGCTTCCTGAGCTCGTTGTCATATGACACATATATCTTTTCCCTAAATCTTACCAAGACACCTGTTATGATAGGATAGTCCACATCCTGTGCACTTATACCTGCACCTGTACCTATACCTGTACCTGTGCCTCTACTTGTACTATGTTGTAACCTGTACCTGACCTCCATGTACCTGTTATCCTTCTGACCTGCCTGTAATATTAGATCATGTATGTTTGTCACATAAGAACTCGTAGTTGTTATGTGGTTCACCTTTATCTACATGCTAAGAGAATATTCAACCTTGTTCTTTTTACCTTTAATGTACTTGATTTAAAATTCAAACTAACTGATTGTGGCCAACCATCTAGCTTACCTGACATTTAGATTTATTTTTTCAAACAAGTATCTCAACCCACTATGATCACTCATTAGTACAAACCTCCTGCCAATAAGATATCACCTCCACATCTTCAATGCATCAATGATAACTTCCAACTCAAGATCATGTGTCAGATAATTCTTCTTGTGCTCATTCAATATTCGCGATTCATAGACCACTACTTATCCCTCATGCATAAGAACTCCACCAAGTCCTATTTTGTAAGAATATGTGCATACAAAAAATTCTTTGTCTGGATCTGCAATATTTCACACTTGAGCATGTGTCAACAATTGTTTCAAATACTAAAAAATTACTGCACATTCCTCTGTCCATTCAAAATTCTTACCTTTCCTTTGCAATGATGTGATATGATACGTAGTCTGTGAGAAGTTCTTGATGAGCCTCTTGTAATAACCTGCTAATCCCATAAATGATATTTCCTCATCCACATTCCTAGGAGCTTACTATTCCATGATAGCCCTTATCTTTTCTGGATCCACTGCTATACCTTCCTTGGAAACAACATGTCCCAAGTAATGTACCTTAGTCTAAAAAAAAATGCATTTTCTAAGCTTAAAATACAACTGATACTCTCTTAGCAATCTCAACACTACTGCTAAATTTTCAACATGCTCTTCCTCATTCTTAGAATATACCAATAAATCATCAATTAATACAATGAAAAACTTGTCCAGATAAGGACGCAGCACACTATTCACCAAGCACATAAAAGTATTTGGAGCATTAGTCAAACCAAATGGAACTACAACAAACACATAATGTATGTACCTGGTCTGGAAAGTTTTCTTGTGAATCTCATCTTCTTTAATGTGTACATGATGATATCTTGATCTCAGATCAATCTTCCAGAAAATTGCTTCTCCCTTCAACTGATCAAAAAAATAATATGTCTTCAACAACATCTACTTGTTCTTAATGGTCACCTTGTTCAAATGCTTGTAATCAATTCACAACATAAAGAGTACCATCCTTCTTCTTAACAAACAATATTGGTGCTCCCCATGGTGATACACTTGGCCTAATGTACCCCTTTTCAAGTATTTCCTTTAACTGCAACTTCAGCTCTACCAAATATGGAGTGCTCATCTTGTACGATTCTTTTGATGTTGATGTTGCCCTTGGTACAAATTCAATAGAGAAATCCACTTCTCTGCGAGACAAAAACTCTAAAATATCTGCTGGAACACATTGTGAAACTGTTGTAAAACTGGGTACCTGCTCAAGACATCTACATCCTAAACTTCCTTACGTATTTCGCTAGAAATATGCACTGTAAATAAAATACACCCTTTCCTATGACTATGCTTCGCTTGCATAGTTTCTACCATTCTAACTAATGTTGCCTTTTTCTTACCCTACAAGACTCTCTTTTATCCATTGTGATCCAAGCACTCAATAGCTTTGTCATAACAATACACTTTGGTTCTATGGAGATACAACCAGTCCATACCCAAAAGCATGCTATATTAACCCAACAAAAATACATTCAATTGTGTTTATGTAGACATACCATTCAACTCAAATGCATAAAATTTTACCCAACAATGAAATTTCTACTTGGTACCTATATCCAACTGCACTAACCAAGACTTTGCATGCACTTCTTTATTAAAACCAGACTTATCTACTAATTTAGGGTTAACATAATTGTAATTAGATTCATGGGAAATCAAAATAGAAACACCTTGATCACAAATATTATTGTCCATATTGATAATGGATGCTTGGTGATATTCCTACATGTTATCCAATGTTGCATAGATCCGAGAAACACTCTCTCAAACATCCCCACTGTCTTCCCATACTGAGCACTGTAAATTTACGGTCTACCACACTGATGTTGTGGACAATCTCTCCTACGATAATATTTTCCAGAAGTCAAAAATTTTATAGCCTTCCATCTTGCGCCTATGTTCTACTACTCAAACTGAAATCCCTAGCATTTATTAGATGCATTGAATTTCTTGTGTGGTGATGCATTCTCTTTGTTTCATATATCCTGAGGCCTTTCTCGCTTATTTTCCCATTTCCCTTTATTCCTTGCATTACCTTTCCAATCTGGTTTAGTCTTAGATCTGTGCTTTGATTGCTCATAACAATGCTTTAGATTCCATATGGCCTCCTCTAATTATCTAGTCTCATCAAACTCAATCTTGTATTTGAATGTTATCGACAATGCACTGATGAATCTCTGAGTCTTGGATTTCTCCTCCTTGATATAAGGCACATACCTCAATAAATCCAAGAACCTACTAGTGTACTCCTCAACAGTCATAGATCCCATCTCTAGCTCATAGAATTATTTTGCCATGTCATCATATATCTCTTTGATAATATTATTTCCTGAATAGTCTCTCGAATGCACTCCAATTCAACTCCTCCTCATAAAAATCTATTACGTTCTTTACATATTCACACCAGATATGTGCTTTACCTTTAACACTGAATGTAGTTATTTTGGCCTTCATGTTTTCTGAGTAATCATGTAATCTAAAGAACTTATTCATTCCAATAAACCATGATTTTTCATCCTGTGATTTATTCATTTCCCCATTGAATGTAGGTGTATTTTATTTCCTAAAATAATCTAACATATATCCCCTATCACTCCTCTTGTAAGGATGATAATGATGATGACCATGATACCTGTCATAACCAAAAGTAGAATAGTACCTATGCTCATCACCCCTCCTGTCCCGAGTATCCAAGAACCTTCCATCCATGATCGTGTCATCTCTATTTGAACTATTCCTATCGTGAGATCTACGTCCCTATGCCCCATTAGTCCTATCCTCCTATCCACATTTGATCCAAAGTGGTCCCTATCTCTGCAACTTTGACAAACTCTAAAGAATTACTGCAATGAATTCTGCTCTTTTCTCCTGTGTCTGCATGATTCTGTCATTATCTTCTTTGCAACTCCTTATTTCTTCCTTTAAACCCCTCAATGTGTTTACTAATTTAGAAGAGTTACTAACACCATGCTACTCATATGATCCATAGGGATAATCTATGTAGTCTACAATCTTGCTAGTCATCTTTGATCTCTTCTTCCTACAAGGTATATTATGTGAGCTAAACCAAATCACAAACAAACTAGCATACCTTATTATATTTTAGGGAGTATATCTTGCCTGAAAGACCAACCAGATTAGCATAATACATATATAAACATAATTAGATCAACATATAAGCATCTATTTAGCCATTATCCAGTTATCAATGCATGACTATCCTCACCACATACCATGAATTCATGCATGATGACCATCATCCAATCAACATATGCATAAAAACATATAAACACTGACACACATAACCAATGCATGAATGACATAGACTCACAACAAATACATTTGACAATGACACCATAAATCTTCACATGAAGACACCACTGCAATCATGACCAACGCCATGCACACACAAAAAGCACATAGACCACAAGCACAACAACATATATGTAACTAACATGTATATAAAAAAACACATTCATCCAAGAGAAATGAAAACTAGGCATCACCCAAGGAGAACAAAACCATGCTTTGATACTACTCTATAACACCCTCCTCCCACATCTACCCAAGTAACCATCCAAGTGGGGTAAACATGTGACGAAGAGTTATTATGATATGGACTCAATGGTTATGCTCCACTTTTTCAGAGCTAGGAATGAATCCATTGCCTAGAACTCCATGAAACTTCCATAAATTAAAAATAACATTGAAACAATGATACGAATGCAAATACTTGAACAAGGACTTGACTAGACCCCTACTAGACATGACATACATTTCATTAAACATGTCACAAATATGCATTCTATAGGTTTAAACAAAAAATATGATCATATGGGTCTCACACTTATCTGATAATCAATAATTAGCATTGATGCCTCATCACAATAACTGCATTACCATCTATTAAGCCATACATTCATTGTACGTTCAGTGATTAACCAAAACATGATGAGATCCATACATTATCATTCTCATAAAACTCAGTCATAACCAACATATAACCAATAGAAATATAAAGGATATAACAACCATATAAACCACATCACCGTTGACACATTAATTTGTCACCGTCCCTACCATTCCCCATCCCGCACAATGGAGGACCCTATTCCCCGTCCCGCACAATGGAGGACCCATTATGTGACTCGTACACCGCTATGCCTTGAAAACATCATCAATGCATCCCTCTGAGTATGAGCTTCATTTTCCCTTGAGACAACTCCTTGCAAAACTCATGAAAAACAGCTCTTTTTGCATTGGCGCGGGTAGACAGTTCAGTGCTCGCGCCAATCAGGGAAATCCTGTAAAGAGGTCGCGCCACTTGGCGCTCTGTCATAGAGCAACAATCGCGCCACCCATTTTAGGGACTGTTTTTTAAATATGGATGGCGGAAGTTGAGTTCAAACAAACTCACAAACCACTGCCTATCTTGAGTTGGGAGGTTTGGTTGCGGGAGTTCTATGGAAGGGAATTGGTTTTGCCACCTCCCATGGAACCTTCCTTGTTGATAGGGCCAATCCCATAATAATAGGGATCCCAACTCCCTCCTTCCCCATCTATAAAAGCCTGCTCAAAACCATGGCAAGCTAGTCTTGAAGTGCTGAATCTTTGCATCTCCCTATTCCCAAGTGCCTTTGTGCTGTAAAGAATCCCTTCTTTCCCTTAAGGCCCATTCAAGCGAGGAGACCATTGTTACGAGACTCTGGAGAGGTTTTCCCTTTCCTTGGCGAGCTTTGCGAGACGTGGACGACCGGAGACCCGTTCGAAGGAAGATGCGACGTCAGAACTTGGTTGTAACTTCTATTCGTTTATTACTTAATAGATGACTATGATTATGGTTCCACTCCGTTTTCCATCATGTTAATGCGAGTAATATCTTTTCTGACCGATGTTTAGTTACGTATACTGGTTCCTATGCTTGTATCTGTTCGTTTCTTCTATGTGCAGGTGTTCATCCGCGGAGATCGTGGAAGGATTTTGATCTGCCAGGGCTGAAGGACGAGGACACTTCTTCTTCAGATCATAGCGTTGGAATCCAGGTAGGCTTCTATCCCAAGTCTTTCATTCGTAATTAGGAGCTTGCGTCATAGCATTGTTTGTTTGTTGCTAGACCCCTGCTGGGCTAGTAGGGATCGCCTCTGTCCGCAGAGGGGATTTACCTCCTCAAAAAATTGGCG
>JAXQQM020059398.1:0-45963 GCA_034641835.2 Pinus albicaulis
ATAAAATCAAAAAATTCTCAAATAAAAACAAAAAACAAAAACATTTTAAATAATGAAACCACTCATATATTTATGATAAAAAAAAAAAAAACAAATAAAAATGTTATAATATTACTATTTTTTTTAATGTGCATGGTTGTTTTATGGAATTTTATGTATAGATAAACCTATAAGTCTTAAAAAAGAAAAATAAATTCTAAATTTTTGTCCTTAAAACCCTAAAAAATTTAGTTCTTTTTGCATTTTCTTCACTAAAAAAATATTAAAAAATTATGGTTTTTGAACCTAAAAACCTTTAAAAAGTAGTTTTTGAACACAAAAAACTATAGAAAAACAGATTTTCCCCAAAATCGTCTTTAAATTGACAGAATAGAAGGAAAACTAGCCTTTGAAATGCAAAAGACTGTTGTCACCAATGCCAACACAACGCCTCCACAAAATTACGAATAGCAATACAACGCCTCCAATGCCAATGCAATGCCTTCACGAAGTTACCAATGCCAATGCAACACCTCCACAAAATTACCAATAGCAACACAACGCCTCCAATGCCAATGCAATGCCTCCACGAAGTTACCAATGCCAACGCAACACGTCTAGAAATTTGCTCTAACAAATACCAGAAAACTTGATGTGATGTGATGAATAGAAACAATCATTCTTATTATATAGCGAATATTGTCTGATTGGTTTACTGTTTAACGAATGTGGGATTAAAATTTCAAATTTCAAATATTTACATTTAGTTTATTATAATTCATACTATAGTTAAAATACTTAATATTTGCATGTAGTTATCATAGTTAATATTTTATTTAATATTTACATGTACCGAATGTTGAATAATTCAAATATAATCTCAGATTAAAAATTAAAATATGAAATACTTACATGTAGTTAATTATAATTAATATTATAGATAAAATAGTTAATATTTGCATTTAGTTATCATAGTTAATATTTATATGTACTCAATGTTTAAAATCATGGGATTAAATTTTAAAATCTAAAATATTTACATGTAGTTAATTATAGTTAATATTATAGTTTAAATAGTTAATATTTACATATTGTTATTTTTGTAAATATTTACATGTAGTCAATCTTAAACCATTCAAATAAGAAAATTATTTTAGTTTCGAAGACATGCATGAAAGGAATATTTTGTGGATATTTTGAATAGAAAGTATGGTGAAATATTTAAAGACCAACAATTTATTAATAAATTTTGAAATATATTTTAGATGAATATAACGTAAGTTTAAAATTTAAAATTTAAAATATTTACATGTAGTCATTATAGTTAAAATAGTTAATATTTGCATGTAGGTATTATAGTAATATTATAGTTAATAATTACATCTAGTCAATGTTAAATCATTGAAATAAAAACATTATTTTAGTTTGGAAGGCATCCATGATAGAAATATTTTGTGGATATTTTGAATATAAATATCGGTAAAATATTTCAACACAAACAATTTATTAAAAAAATGTTAAATACATTTTTTGACTAATATTTGTACCAAATATTTGAAATGAAAATTTTGGAGGGAAAGTTTTTTGCGAAATTTTTTGGGGGGGAATTTTGGAGGGAAATTTTTTCGCGAATTTTTTTGGAGGGAAATTTTCAGTCTTTAAGCTATATATTGTAAGTGGGAGAGGAATTTGTATCATTCAACCTATTCTTGTTGAAAGCCATGGTTTCTTCTGATAGCGAAGTTTTTCTTTGTACAACATCAACATCTTCGTCACGCAACAACTCTATTCAGAGTGATGAATATAACAGGAGTTCGTTCACCATCAATAGAGAGTCAAAAAATCGACTTGGTCGTAATCCTAAAGATGATGAGAACAAAATTGATGAGGCGCAGCAAAATGAAATTTATGTAAATCGAGCGCCAGTTATACCACTTACTCTTAATCCTAAGGATTATGAAAGCAACAGTGATGAAGGGCATGATGAAGAATTTCCAAAGTCAAAAGTTTCACTTTGTCCTAATCCCAAGGATTATGAGGACACCATTGATGAAGAGGGAGATGAAGAATATCCACTTCAGCTTAATCCTAAGGATTATGCGAGAACAAAAAATGAAGAGGGGAATGAAGAATCTGTAGAGTCAAAATATCCACTCTGTCCTAATCCTGAGGAGTATGCCAGCACCACTGATGAAAAGGGGGATGTAAAATTTCTAGAGTCAAAATATCAAATTCTTCCTAATCGTAAGGATTATGCGAGCACCACTGATGAAGAGGGGAATGATAATGTTTCAGAGTCAAAACATCCACTTCGTCCCAATCCTAAGGATTATGCCAGCATCACTGATGAAGAGGGAAATGAAAAGTTTACAGCGTCAAAATATCCACTCCGTCCTAATCCTAAGGATTATGCAAGCACCACTGATGAAGAGGGGGACGAAAAAATTCCAGAGTCAAAATTTCCACTTCGTCTTAATCCTAAGGATTATGTCAGCACCACATATGAAGAGGGGAATGAAGAATTTGCAAAGTCAAAATATGCACTTCATCCTAATCCTAAGGATTATGTCAGCACCACTGAGGAAGAGGGGAATGAAGAATTTGCAGCGTCAAAATATCCACTTCGTCCTAATCCTAAGGATTATGCCAACACCATTGATGAAGACGGGGATGAATTTCCAAAGCTAAAATTTTCACTTCATCCTAATCATAACGATTATAATTTAACCACTGATGAAGGGGGGGATGAAGAATTTCCAATAAATATAGATTCAAGGCATTCACTTATTCCTAATCCTAAGGATTATGAGAGTTTCAGTGAGGAAGGGGAGGGGCAGGATGAAGAAATTCTAGTGAATACAAATTCAAAGCTTCCACTTATGCCTAATCCCAAGGATTATGAGAGCACCACTGAGGAAGGGGAGGATGAAGAGTTTCTTGCAAATGATAATTTTAGAGGCACAGATCCGAATATTGCATTTTCTCCAAGTGACCATTTCAAAGACACTCATGGTGATGAAGAATTGAATCCTCCCAGGGAAGAATTTGAAAGCATGGGTCAAGATGGTGAAGAATTTCTTTTGAGTCGGGGTTAAAAAATGCAAATGATTCTTGTGAAATATTTTCTTCAACTGATGATGGTAAAGAAAACTTTCCAGACAATGATGTTAATGAATTTCTTAACTATGTTGAGGATGATAATAGTGGGGATAATATTCCTCCTAATGCTGATGAAACTGCTTTTACAAAGGATGATGGAATGATGAAGTCGTTGCAAGCAAATATTGCAACTAGGAGTAGGATTAGACCTTTTCATATCAATCCAAAGCATTCCAGTTATATAAGGGTGAGGAAAAAATATCTCACAAAAAGAAGTTTTGTCGTTCATTTGATTTCAAGTGAATGTTGTCGAAGGGATTGCTTGAAAAATATGGATTTCAACTTTGTTTTGGAGAAAAGGAAAACATATATGTCAATGAATAAAAGCATGAAAAATTCATATTTAGTGGGTTGCATGCAATCTACACTAGCAGGTTATGATTATCATATTGGGAATGTATTGCTTTGCAGAAAGGCGTTCAAAATGTTGCATTAAATTGGTAATTGTCGTTTGTCAAGAATCTAGGATAGATTGGAAAGGGATCCCACATATTATTCAGAAGCACGTTATAAACAGGAGGTGGGGCCGTTTGCAAATAATGCTAAGACATGGATGAAAGACTTATTTTCAAATCATGGAGAGTGTATGCCAAATAAAGACACAATACATATTCCAGATAATTTCTCGAGACAATAAATATTCATGTTATACAAAGATTATGCAGAAGCTGTTGAAGGAATTGGTAATTTTATTACATATTCTTATTTTACAAGGATATGGAAAACTGAATTCAACAATGTCCGTATTCCTAAGAAGACAAGGATGGGGATTTGCAGCACATGTGCTTCTCTTAAAGCAAAAAGAGATAAATGTCAAGGGGCAGAAAGAGGTATGTGTTCAAAACATTGTTTTTTAAAATTTGATACTTATCAACTATGAAAATATATTTATTCATATGTTTCTTTTATTTTATGTACAGATTCCATTGTCAAATAACTTCAAGACCATCACAATCAGCAAACAAGTGAAAGGAAAAAGTTGTATAAACATCGAAAGAAGTGTTATGATCATCCAAATAAATATCTGGGATTGATAATTGATGGTATGGACCAAAATAAAACACTTCTTCCACATTTTGTCCGCACGCCAAAAAAATTACAGGAGGAAAATTTCATTCAGTTTCACTTGGTTGGTTGTATGGTATTTAATGAGAAGATGTTTCCAAGAGTTTTCTTCACAACTCCAAATATTCACAATGATGCAAATCCGACCATAACTATAATCCATGATGTGGTTACTCATTGGTCTGGGATTCTTCCTGAAGTTTTGTATTTACAATTAGACAACACAAGTCGTGAGAACAAAAATCAAGTTCTTTTTGGGTATCTAAACATGCTTGTTGAATTGGGGATTTTTAAAAAGATAAAGGTTGGTTTTCTTCTTGTTGGGCATACTCATGATCATATTGATCAAATGTTTAGTCGTTTTTCAGTAACATTGAGGAGGAAAGGTGTTGGGAGCCTGTCATCATTAATTGAATGTATTAAGAAATCGTACATTCCAGAGCCTGTTTTTCATGTGTTGGAAGAAACTATTGACATGCGAAGGTTTATTTTTGGATTGCATGGTGAGGAGAAATGCATTGAACAACTTAACGACATTAGCTTCCAGCATCAATTTCGTATCAAAAAAATTGATGGGATAACACTTATATGGGGCAAGAAGTATTCAACTATTGAAGAATGGGGACCATCATCAAGTTTAGCATTTTTGAAGTTCATTCCAGAGCGTCCAATGTTTTCATCAAAGATATTGTTATTACAGTCAGTTTTTGAACTCCATAATGCACGAAGGCAGAAGAGAGACATAAATTATTCTAAATGTCTAGAGGAAATTAAAAGATGTATTAGAGATACATATGAATACTTCGATGTTGCTGATTCAGTTTGGTGGGAGTCTTTTTTCAGTAATCAAAGTGATATGATTTCAAGATCAATAAATGGGGATACGGTTTTGAAGACTCCTTTTTTTTGCCACAAAATATGCCAAATGAACATGAACATCAGGAAACACACAATGTTGAACAACAACAACCTCAAGCTATTATTAATTCCCCATGGGTAGAGGAAAGAGAAATCTATATTGGTTCTAGAAGATCACGTGCACAACATGAAGCCATGGAAGACCTTTACAGGGGTTATGTGCAGGATCTTAAGGAGGGTTGCATGATAGCAGTGTTAGCAGATGAAGATCCACTTGGCTATCCATTCTGGATTGCCAAGGTTATAAAGGTCATTAATGAAAATGAAGAGATTAAAGCTGTTGATGTACATTGGTATGCCACAAGTACCCACCCTTTCAATGGTGTGTACAAGCCAGAGATGGTAGTGGAAAAAAGAATTGGCAGAAAGAGAAAAATAAAGGGCACAAATATAAATCGTCGCCGCACAAATGTCTTAAAATTGGAGGATGTTGACATACTTGTGTATGACTTCAATTTGACAAAGAGAGGAACTCTTCGGTTGCAGACCATAAATATTTTGAAGAAATTTCTACCAGAACAATTACTGTTGAAATGGGACTCTGTAGAATGTAGACGTAGATCTACAAGACTTTTGAACTCTGAAATGGTGGGCATGCATGTTGACTCAGATGGAGCACTAGTTGATGAAAGAGAAGAATATGGATCATCTTCATCTGCATCGAGCCATTCATCTGAAGATGTAGGTTATGATGGTGTGCCAGAACCTATGGTAGATTTTGAATAACTATCTAAAACACTTTTATGTAATTGATGTTTGCATGGTAACTTGAAATAAAAATTTTGACTTCCATTTCATTTTTCATGAAGTTATGAGACATTTCTATGTTTGTTGGATTATATGTTTTAATTATGAAGAATTCATCTCTTTAGAATATCGACAATGCAACAATGAATTACAAAAATAATTTATGTTATATTCAATGTACCAATGTTTATATTTTAATTATAAGTAAAATAGAAAATAGAAACTAATGTTGAATTTTTAGATTATGCAGTGATATTACCATGATATTATGTATTGTTACCATTTGGTATAAGATACTTTTAAAAATTTTAATAATTATATGCATCATTGAAAGGGAACACTTTGTTTTGATGCTTGATTTTTAGGTTTTGGTTGAAATTAGATTTAAATTTGTCTTATGCTAAGATTTGAAAAAAGATAAGTTTTTATCCTTTAAAATTAAAATTACTCTTACTTGTTTCTGTTCAATGATAATTTTTTCATTTACTTGTTCATTTTTTAAATTGTTTAAGTCTTATAATTTCTCCATAATTTCATTGTTCAAGTATGTTGAACACTTAAGATTGAAAAAATTTAGATTTACACTTGTCATTAAGGTTTTTATGCGCTACAAAATTTTATCTTTAATGTTATGGTTGACAATAATTACAATTTTGGGGTTGTTTAGAGTCAAGATATTTTATGTTTAACAACATGGATGAAAATTGTTCGAAATGATAAGCCCTTCAGACATGTATTTGTTTATCTTTAACATTGCTCATAAGTCTTCTTCAGACATGTATTTGTTTATCTAACATTATCTATCAAAAATGTTAGAAATTTACGATTTTAAAAGATGTCCTAATATGTTGTCTTTAATTCCATTGTTACAAGTGTCAAAATTATGACACAATTTTTTTTTTTGTTATTCCAGCATCAACTGGTTTTGTTTTGAGGGTGTTTTTTCAATCCCTTTTTCAACAAACATGTTTTTAGCATAACTTTATAAAATGTTGAAATTTGACCTTCAAAAAAAACCAAGTGCGTTCTAGAAGACACACTTTTTGTTTTTGGGGTGTTTTTTCATGTTTTTTGATACTTTTTGAACTAGAGTTCCCGTTTTGAGGTCAGGTTACCTATTTCATCAGTAACAATGTTCTTCACGGTGTTGTTATTTTCCTGCGGCTTTGGTGGGTTATCCTAGGCCACCCCGCCTTGGCTTTGTCCTTTATTCTGCGGTTTGGGGGCACCTTTCCCTTGTTTGTGATTCATAGATCCAAAGTCTCTCTTCTTCTATTTGAACTTCTGCTCAATATTGGCAGCATACCTGTATGCTGCACCAAGCGAGGAGATGTTGAGGAACTCCATTTCTTCCTGATTGTATCTGTGCAAAAAACTGTGGTTCTTCAGCACCAAATGTTTCTCTGAATATTTGATACCCAATTTTTTGCACATGGTATGGAACAGATTCGTCAGCTCATGCACATCTTGATCCCTTTGATACCGTAGCGTAGTTCATTGTATGTATTTGTCCTCATAGCTCCCCACGGGACAATATTGTTCCTTGATGGCGTCTCAGAAAGAATTCCAAGTGGGTGTGTTCGAAAAAAGAGAGGGTTCCCTCTCGTCCGTTTGCTCACAGTAGGTTTCCCACCAGTCCTTGACATGCGGGGCGACTTTGAGGAGTGCAAAAGTAATATTTTCCCGGTTGGAAAATTCATGAACTGAGAAATACCCTTATAATAGATTCAACCATCTATCTACGACGTCTGAATCTATTTGGACCTCAAATATGGGAATGTCAAATTTTACTTGTACCTTAAAAGGAGTTGCACCTCCAAAGTGGTTGTTGGATGTAGATGCGCTGTTGGTGGGCAGTCGTTGAAGAATCTAAGAAAATTTATCCATCAGCGCGTTCCTTTGTTTCTCGAGAGTTGAGAATTTGGAGGGCTAGTGATTAATTCAAAATTTTCTTCTTGATAATTACTTGTGAGGTTAATTGAGTTACTTATGTCTTCCCTTCTTTAGCTTATTAAATCTTTCATCAAGTCAATTATCAAAAGACACGAGACACAAGAATTAGGCTCCTAGAGCCAGGGCAAAACCTCTCCCTCTTGCAGAGGAAAATTGATCCAGGAGGATCTTGATCAGTACATATCGACAGAGCTCCAAGTACAATCGACGTCCAGTTCAGTCTCCAATCTACCAGGTTCGTCAGTATCATCCGAAGAAGATGTCCTCTAGTTGTTCATGGTTCAGTTTGGGCTCATATGATGTCATGGTTATAAGGTTCCAATTTGGTGTCATAATGTTGTAAATGGGTTAATGGCATGTAATGGGTTAAGAAAAAGGGGTTTAAAAACGTGTAATACCTTCATTTTGTAAAAAGGTCCAAGTTAGAACCCTAAATACCTAGACCTAAACCCTAATAGCTAGCCTAAAACCTAAACATATAACCTAACACCTAAAGGACCTAAGCGCTTTGGTATTAAAACCTAAAACATTAAACTATGTTAAATCCTAAACATTAAAGCACAAATCTCCATGCTACAAGACCTATGTAAACCTTATTACACAAGGTTCAGGTGGTTTTTAATTGAAATAAAAATTTATATTAAAGTTAAAACCCTCAGCGCTAGTCGCTAACCGCGTGGCTACTAAACCATGTCGGAGAATATTTGTGAACAAATGTAATGCTGACCGCTGCGGAAAATGTAACTATCAGCAATATATGCCGCGAATGATGGCCATGTGACAAGTAGCGCTGGAATCGCCAGGTGTAGCCATGACCGCCGGATCCGACTGCAACCATAGCCACCAAAGGAGCCTATCACATTTCAACGGTTCTTTGTTTCTGCCCGGTTAGGCTAACTGTCAAGGTTAAGGCCTGTCCTGAGTTTATATTTGGGTTTTTTTGAATTAAATCAGTGCCTATACCTTAGCATTTATCCCTAGGTTCATGCATATGAGGGATTTGAGACCCTTATCACAAATTTTGCTCAACCATCTTTTAAAATTGGAATTCAGAGGTTCGATGCAGCTTATTTAAGCCATGGAAATTCTCATGAAGTTCATCTTGAAAATTTGGAAGACATTGTGCATTTTGAGTTCAGTTTTAGAAGGACATAGGCGATTTTGTTTGCAGCATTGCTCAGTTGTCGGGTGTCAGAATTGAGCACGGAGACAGGCGTTGGAAAGGTGAGAGAGAGTACTTTCTAATTACAGAGTTCAGAAGTGCCTACGAGCACAGTCATTCTGTTCCATTTCAGTGTAAATATTCCTCAAGATCAATCCTAATAAAAACAGACGCCCGCTTGAAAGCGGACCAGGAGATGTAGTCCAAGAGGGACGAACTCCGTCATCAAATTGTTTGCATCTTCTTCTCTCTATTTATTGTTGTTATTTATTCATTTATTGCTGCTGGTTTATGTCGTCTTTCATTAAAGCATACTTCAGTTAACAATCAATCTAAAGGACAAACTAATCAAACTGCTTAAGCACTTTACTCGATCACTTTTGAATCATTTTTGGTATCAGAGCTGGTTGTGCTTTGTAGTTTGTTTGTTAGTGGATGTTAACCAGGTTGGGATTTCAACGTGGAAAAGGTGAGCTTGAGGAATTCGATCCAGAGATCGGAAAGCGGAAATTCGTTCATCAATCAACGATGATAGGGACTAAGACCGTTGAGACTCCTAAAGCTACTGAAAATAAACCCATTGATGAGAATCAAATCTAGCAAATGTTTCTAAACATGCAGCAGATGTTGGAAGAATTATATGAAGACAAGAAGACGAGAGATGCAGCCTCATTGTCGAAGGCATCAAAGAAGGAAAAGGGTAAAGGCAAGGCTGATAAATCTCCTTCTCCTCCGTCATCTCCATCATATTTTTCTTCCTCTTCTACTTCTAGTTCTGAATCAAAAAAAGAAAAGAAACCTAAGAGTCCATTATTGAAACTCGATGTTAAGTTCGAACTACCTGTGTATGATGGAGAAATAAACCCTAAGAAACTAGATAATTGAGTAAAATAATTAGAAGTCTATTGTCGTATTCAAGATATTACTGATGATAAGACAAAGATCCAATTAGCTACTCTTAGAATGGGGGGTACTGCTTTGATCTGGTGGGAAAGTAAGACATAAATAGATTTAAAGCGTAAAGGAAAAGTTATTACCTCATGGACTAATTTTATTAAAGTTATAAAGAAACAATTCTATCCGTTGGGTCACACACAGCAAGCTGTAATGGATTGGCAACGCTTGCGACAAGGTAAGGGACAAAATGTTCAAGTGTTCACACAAGAATTCAAAAAGAAGGAATTAGCACTTGGTATTTCTTTGGACACAAAAGAAACTTTGTTGAAGTATATTGGCAGTTTGCATTCATATTTGCAGCATACATTATTAATGTTGAATCCTAATGATATTGATGAAGTTTGTGTTCAAGCAATTCATGTTGAATCAAGTGGTAGACCATTCAAGTTTACACCAAATACATCCAATTAGTTGGAAACTGAAGATATCAAAAAGAAGGGCAAGTCTAAGGGAAAGAATACTGCCACAGCTCAGAAGGAAAATGAAAGACCTACGTGTACACATTGCCAAAGGATCGGCCATGATGAAGCTAGGTGTTGGAAACTTCATCCAGAACTGAAGCCGAAGAAGTTTCAATCGAAGAAGGGTGAAAAGAAGGTTGAAACAACAGTCCAACAAGGCTTGGACTTGGGATCCGATTCAAGTGATGAAGGTAAAATCACTGCTATGGTTACAACATGTAAAATTTCTGATGCTAGTAATTATGCTTCTTCAAACATCAAACAACAAAATGAAGATAAAAGAATCGAGTTATTTCATATCAGGGTAACTTCAAAGCATAATAAGATAGATACATTGTTCGATACGAGATCACGGGAAAATTTGATTTATGAGTCATTGGTTAAACAATTGGGTTTGAAAACACATAATCATCCAAAGCCATATCCTTTAGGGTGGTTAAAGGAACAAAGTCAAATTCATGTTACCAAACAGTGTCGGTTAAAATTTGCAATCACAGCTAACTATATCGATGAAGTGGAGCTAGATGTGATACCGTTAGACATATGTGGAATTGTTTTAGGAAGCCCTTATCTCTATGACCGTGATGAAGTATTTTATATAAAAGAGCATGTGTATCATCTCAAGAAAGATGGGATTAAGTAGATTGTTCGGGCACATAAAATCAAAGATCACTTGAATTTAATTAATGCTAATTAGATGAAGCGCTTAACAAGTTCAAGTAAGAGATACATACTTATGTCGATAAAAGAACAACATAAGGATCTTAATGATACTTGTTCAGGTTGTGAAATTCAGTATGAAGGTAATTTGGTTAAAAAGGTAGATTCATTTCAAGATCTAGTTAAAGAACCAAAACATCTACTTCATAAAAAGGAAATATCACATGAGATGTAGTTGATGTCTGTTGCCTCTCTTTCTAATGTTGAAATGTATCACAAGTCAGTTATAGAGCATAAAGAAATAAAACAACAAATTTCAGGGAAGGTTGGAAAAGAATTAATGCGACCCAATTCATCTCCATATAGTTCACCCATAATTTTGGCTCATAAGCAAAACGAGGCATGGGGAATAAGTGTCGATATTAAATTTGATTCATGTAAGCAGAAAAATTTCACAGCATTGATAAATCATCAATAGCCATATGAAGTTAAAACATATGTTAAAAGATATAAAATGGAAACATTGATTCACATAGATTATCAGTTGCTTCAATACTTTCAGTCATATACTAAGTTGCAACAATCTCACTACAGTTGGATAGGATTTCTTCAGCAAATTCACTTAATAATTAAGGACAAATAAGGTGTAACAAGTAAAGTAGTTGATATGATGTCTTTGAATGCTTCAGTAGTACTGCATAAAATTTCAACGGTTCATGAAAGTTATGTAGAACAGTATAGAACTAATGATGATTTCAAAGATGCTTATAGATCACTAACTCATGATGCTTAGATCGAAAGAGTGTAGGTTATTCGAGAAGTTCATATTTCTCAGATTGCAGGATATTTCGGCACAAGCAAGACTATGGCACAAAGTCAAACGTATTATTACTGGTCTCATATGTATGAAACAATTGTGAAGTACATAAAATATATACTGCAACACCCTATCATATATATATATATATATATATACGTACAATATACACGCCGACGGTCTAACTTATAGGGTAACTCTTTAGTATATGACCATCTGTACTCTTCTTAATCAAACCATTCCCCGTAATATGACTTGTCTAAGACACAATGGTAAACTAAAAATTGCTTTGCAGACATTCTAAACAAAACTCATAATTACTATAGACCTAATAGACCTCGACTCCCGATTAGACCTAACAAAACTTGATGAAGAAGTTTTCCCCTGATGAAGTTTTCGCCCCGAACATTTTTTATCTCTTCGATCTCTTAAGTTCTCTTGTAAGCATGTCCGCAAGATAATTCTCTGCACCTAACTTGTAGACTATATCAAAATCAAAACCTTCAAGCCATAGTTCCCATCTCAGAACTCTGGTGTTGCCTTGTTCTAACAACTTTTTGTTTGCCAGGATACTTTTCATATGCTTCAAATTTGTTCTGACAATAAACCTGACACTTTTCAAGACTAGGCGAAATCTTTTGATGCCTCTTTTTACTGCAAGTATCTCCTTATGTGAAGAGGGATACTTCTTTTCTGTATCATGAAAAGTACCTGAAGAGTAGGCACACACAAGTTCTTTTCTTCCATGCTGCTGCAACAATACTGCAGCCCAAGTGTGATCAGAAGCATCTGTTTCAAGAATAAAGGGAAGATTAGTATTTGGAAGTTTGAGCTTCGGAAGATCACTAATCTTACTTTTAATACTTCTCACTGCTTGTGTCATTTCTTCTGTCCAGCTGGTGACATTCTTCTTCAATCTATTCAAAAGGATTTTTGTGTCTTCAGACTATTTCTGATAAAAATTTCTTATGTAATTTAAACATCCAAGAAACCTTTGAAGCATCCTTATGTCGTTAACAAATCAGAAAATTTAACAGATGAGTTAAGACATGAGGTTGAAGTTCTACATGTCCTTGTTCTATGTGCAATCGCAAATAATCTATCCCGACTTTACCAATCCGAAATTTTCTTCTCAACTGAAAGAACTAACCTGGCGTTTATAAACAAGCTGATAAAATTGTTCTAGATGCAGTTTATGACTATTTACATCTTTGCTAAAAACAAGCAAATCATCTATATATACAATAATGTAATCTACCCCTCCAAAAATGTCTTCCATTCGTTTCTGAAATTCAGAGGGTGCATTTTTCAAACCAAAAGGCATCACTGTCCATTGGTATTGACCATGAGGGACTGTAAATGCTGTCTTGTATCTATCATCAGGAATAATACCAATCTGCCAAAAACCACTTTTGAGATCAAATTTGCTAAAAACATTAGCATTAGCTATTTTTGCAAGCAACAGTTCTTTATTAGGTAGAGGATACCAGATAGGCAAAAGAGCATCATTCAAGGCTTTGTAATTTATCACAAGCCTTTTCTTACCTCTTTTCTGTTCACTATGCTTATTGACATAGAAAGCCGGACAGGCCCAAGGGCTTTTGCAAGGTTCAATAAGCTTTTGCTAGAGAAGTTGTCCAGTTTCTTCTTTACACAGTTCATGTTCTTTTGGACTCATATGATTTGCACTAGCTTTTTGTGGCTTGGAAATATATCCTTCTTTATATGGTAGTGCAACAAAATATCTCTTGTCCAAAATGCATCTGGTCTATTAGCCGTGCAATCTTTTCTAAGTTTTCCAGAAATATTCTGCAAGGCTTTTTGACCATGTAATTCAGCGTGTCTAACAATCTTATTGATCTTGGATAGGTCTTGAAAACTATGCTGAACCATATCTTCTTCTTGAGGCTGAACATTAAATTTAAAATCATTTGAAACAGGAACAGTGACCAAACCAGCTTTTGTAGTGAAAGTGACAGAATCTTTACCAAATGTTACTGGCAAATATTTCTTCAAAAAATCTTGTCCTAACAATACATCAGTGCCTATATCAAAACTGTACAAAGTAACAAAAACCTGTACATTATTCAACAAAATAGGAAATTCAGGGGCTATGTGATTAATTTCCATCAGGTATTTAGTGATAGCCCTAAACTGAAGTTTAGTAGGCTACCAATAATAAGATGGGATGGCTCCATATTTGCAACAACTACTCATGGCTCTAGAATCAATTTGTGCATCCAGAGTATATGACTTGATCTTGGGAACTTTAATCTCAATGGGAATTATCACCCTATCTCCTATCCCCATGACATTGATCAATTCTATATCTGGTTTTGGAGTTTTATCTTCTGGAACATTCTTCATCAACATATTGACGAATTTAGAATTACATTCATCATAATCGGAGATAAGCAACTGAAGTTTAGATGATAACTGTATCATCTCTGATCTAACATGATGAATAGAAGATTCTAAATTTGTGATTTGCTTCTTAAGAGTATCAGTTTGATTCATACCTAGAGATTCTGTAATATGCAGAGGTTTGAATAGGGAATTGAACTCGTGTTCTATAAATTCATCATCAGAAAATCTTTCTTTCTTTTTCTTCTTGGATGGCAATTGGCTTTCTAATTTTTCTAGCTTCTCTGCCAATCTTCTTGCTGTGAACTGGACTGGGTCAAGCTGTGCTAATTCAGCTTTGACTGCTGCAATCTTCATCTGTAAATTATCTGAAGAGTGAAACATTTTAATGTCAGGAATGAATGTTTCATCTGAGTCAGATGACTCAGATTCCAAAACTAACTTTCCAATTTCAGGAATTTCATTGTCTTCAGATTCTGAAGAAGAACTAGAGACTTCAAAATATTCACCATCTGAGTGGGAGATAAGATCCCAATCTTGTGGATTATGGACAGTAGAAAAAATATCCACAATTTTCATTTGTTTCTTGTCTTTCTTTTCTCTGCAAGCATTAGCATAGTGACCTTCTTTCCCACAAATAAAACAAACAACTTTTTTAGAAGGTTTTGTCCTTTTCCTAAATACTATCCTTCTTCCTTTAAAAGATCTCTTTGAAGGATAATATTTCTTTCTCTTAGGCACATATTTATCAGGCTTGCAAGAATAAGACTTTTTAGAAACTGTTTTGGTACTTTTCTTATGACATCCAAAATCATAAGTTTCTTTGAATTTATTGCAGAATTTTGTACTAAAGTGCATTTGTTTCTTAAAATTCTTCTTAGCTTTACTTTCTGCACATTCTTTCTACAAAATTGTCACTGTCAACTGATGTATGGCTGCAAAGGATTGACCTTCCAAATTTACCTTGTGAGCCTCTATATGCTGATTAATCAAATCAGGGATTTTTCCTGGCATAGACTGTATGTAATATCTCAAATATGCAACATTATGAGTGTCATTTGCTTGATACAATAACTTTTGCATAACACAAAAGTAATCATGCAAATGGTCAATATTACATAATTTCTGGGAGAAAAACAGTTGTGCATGGTGAGATGAGTCTTCAGGAACTAATCCAACAAATTCATGTTTCAAAGCATCAAACAAGGCTTTGAGTGGATCATCATGTTCAACTATTTGATCTTTCTCATTTTCTGCCAATTTTTCCCACCATTGTTTCAGTATACCAGTAAAAGACCAAATGATTTGGGTCACTATATCTGACCATTCTGCTTTTGTTTCAGCTTTTCTTTGTAAGGCCCAAGCATGAACATTATGCAACACAGCAATGACTTCATTATAATCTAGACAATCAATGTTTACCAACAATGAGTTCCCATATCCTCTAGCAGTAGGATTGTCTAGTCTTACTGGTGTGGACTGAAGATTCTTAGTATATTTCCCAAAAGGGCTTGTAGCAGATGCTTCATGAGTTGTAGTCCCACTGGAATCTGTCTTTCCTTTGTTAGGAAAATAGAAGGATTCACTTCTATCCCTTTTTGAACTTGGTTCACCCTGTGTTGGTTCACCAGGGGTTCACAGAGTAGAAGTTACTCCTGACATGGCCAAAATTGTAGGAGCAGGTGGTTGGCCATTTTGTTTCACCAAAGAACTAAGGCTGACATAGTTCTTAGGCAATCTTAAACTTTCAACAAAAGGAAATTCAGTTAGTCTAGTTCTCATTAATTCTGTCTTTTCTCTAGCTAGACTAATTCATTTCTGGATTTTCTCAAGTCTAAGTTTATCCATATTCTCTACCCCCTTAAAAAGAATGTGTTTGTGCTCATCAGGACTGGAAGAGAATTTCAACTTAGAACTAGAAGTAGCTACTTATCTGTAATGAGGAGGAGAAGCAGGCTCAGGAAGTGCATCTTTAAGATGAGCTAAATATTTAGAGATAATACCCATATTTGATTGAACATCATTCAATTTCTGGGTATGTTCATTTTGAATTCCCAAAACTTCATTATAGCCTGTATGCATCTTTTTAATATGCTCTTTGATCTCAAGGACATCTTTGGCTATATCATCTATATTTTGTAACATACAAACTATTTGATAGTTTGTGTAGTTATGCATCTTTTCAGAATCATTCTATTCTGGATCTGCCACATTTTTCATATTTAACCATTGCATCTCAGCTTGCTGGGCCCATTTGGGGAATTCTGACCGGGCATTTCTAGGTTCTAAATGCTCTTCATTTATTTTGCAACTATGTCTTGGTCGAGTTTGGTAATGACGACTTTTTATTTCTAGAATGAATATCTTGTTGGGGCCCTTGTTTGTTTAAGTTTTGAACTCTTGGCCAAGACATTTTGAACTTTGACTCTTTTTGAGTTGCGGAATAAATACACATGGCGACCGCGACCGCGCCGCAGCGACCAGGAGTTGCGGAGCTACCAAGGTGGCGTGGAAGCACTCGATAGCTGGAGATCGAACAGAGATAAGTGCAGATGAAAGAAATACAACAGAAAACAGAAAGTGGAACACGCAGACATCAGAAGAGAAGCTGGGAAAAGCCAAAGTGAAGACACAGAGAAGCTGCTAGTCGCGAGGAGCGGGTGAATAAATGACGATCACCCGGCTGAAAAGAAAGGTTGTTGAAGGTTGAATGGATACGAGAGAAGTCGCGAGGATCGAGACCTGAGGAAGGACGCGCAGAGCAGCTGCGGAAGAATCATGCTTGTTCTTCCTATGGTTTCTTACTTTCTATGTTCTTCCTTTCTGTTCTAAAATCCATCTGTATCAGAATTGTGAGTTATCAGAGAGAAAGCTATGTAATCATGTGTTCGGCCAGAAGAATAATATAAGGGAAGATTGCTGTCTCAATAAGTTGTTCATGTGCTGTAATGTGTTTACACTGATTTAAAATTTTAAGTTGCGACTGTCTGAATACTTAGTAAGTGATCTTGCATGTGTAATTTGGTATATGTAATGGATGCACTTTCTTTCTTTGGTTGCGAGTTTATTCCTTACCAGTGATCTCATCCCCTTATGCATGTGGTCGCGGCACGCCTCGGGTGAGACGCACAGCTCTCCAAGAGCGGGGTGAAAACGCCGGCGTGTTCCTAGACTACACCGGACCCCTTGTTGGCCACAACCCTTGAACCTGGGTCTTGTCCGCGAGACCTGACTTTTCGCCAACAAATGGTTCCGTTGCCGGGACCTGCATGTTCTGAGGGGATCTAGATCATGGTCTCGAGGATTTTTGAAGGAGAAATACGGCGATGGTGGGACGATCATCTTGACCAGTTCATTGCTCAGCAAGCAAAGCTGACCAAGAAAAAGGAGGCCGCGATCAAGGAGATCGTTCTTTTCTCTGATTCAGCCAGTGATACGTACGAAATTTTCTGGGGAAGGTTCCCTACTGACCTTTACAATTGGTTGCGAAGGTTACGAGCGACGGTGCCCCAAGAAGGTTCGCGGAAGATAAACCGCAGGTGGGCGCACGAAGACCTGGTAGCACTGCATCGGGTAGACACTGAACTAACCCGCGCGGTGGATTTTTGGGTAAGGACCACGTTGGAAGGATACGCGGTGGAGTTTGCTGCTGAGTGCTATCAGTCCTTCTCGAAAGCTGAGGCTATCTTCCACTCGGGGCTAAGGGGGAAGCTATTAAAGGAGATTCCGCTGTGGATCAAAGCCCTGATGGCGGACGAAGGGTTGATTGAATTCCACAAAACAAGTATGGAAGCGTAAACCACCCGTACTGGGGGAAGGATTGAGGGGACCGATGTTGTGTAGACAGTAAGAGTGGGGAGCGGGGGATGGACGTTGAGGCCGCATGCAAGTTGCGGGAGTCACGTGCGCATCGGCGGGCACAGATCGCCGATAGGTGGCGAAGAAGGGTAATGAGAGATTTGAAGAGAAGGGAAATCGAGAGGAGAAATCAGAAGGAGGCGCCTCAGAAGACAAGAACCATGGGTTTGGATACCCGGACAGGAGACGGGACGGCAGCAGACGTACAGTGGGTGCATGGGAGCCCAGCGACGCGAGAAAGAGAAGTAACGACTAGCGAAGATAATGGAAAGATGCAACCCGAAGAAAGTTCCGATGATGAATGGCACGGCATGATGCAGCAGATGTTCCAGGATCAGACGGCACCCACCCCTCCAGGCAGCCCTACGTCCCACCTTCCGCATGGCCAGGATCCCGACCTTCCCCTGGTACTTTATCAACCTTTAAGAAATATTTTTATTCAGTTACAAGCATTAAGTCAGTCATATAGTAGTTCAGCGGCGTCGGTAACGCCCAGTAGCAGCAGCGTTACTAGTAGTAGTATTTTCCCTAGAGGGACCGTTACGCAACCAGGACCGGGAGGTTTTATCCTGGTTAATTCTTCGCAAGTACACATGGCTGGATCTTTCACCCGGTATCCAGAGTTCTCTAGCCGGGGAAATGACGACGTAGAACAACACTGGTATCTGTGCGAAGCCATCTAGAGGGCTCGACAGATGTCAGATGCAGGGAAGTTAATAGAATTCCAAACCACGCTCAGAGAGAGAGCTCTGCGTTGGTTCATCAAGTGGTCCGAGGCGCACCCTAACCTTGTAATTGCGGACGTGAAGCGGGATTTTGTCCGTGAATTCAAGCTTCCCCAGACAGACCAGCAGGGCCTGTCCGAGCTGTGGGAAATTAAGCAGAAGGAGGGTGAGACCGCATGGGAGTTGATGCGGCGATTCAAAGACGCGATCGGGAAACTCAGTTACCCGATCGATCCAAACCACCAGAGGGACTGGTTCATCAAGGCCCTGCTCCCCTTGACACGAACCCCTCTCACACAGCAGAAGATTGATAATCTGCAGGACGCTTTGGAGCAGGCCATGAAGATTGAAGCCATGGCGGGATACCCCCAGGAATACAAGGGGGGGCTGGCCCCGCAAGACCCTTCTCTGATAGGGTTGCAACACCAGATCGCCAGCTTGACCGAAAAGCTCAAGGAAATTCAGCCAGTGAGACCAGCGCGACTGAATGTTTGGTGTACTCATTGCCTGGTCAAGGGACACGTCGCAACCGAATGTCCTCGGTTGCGCGGCGCAGGAGTTGGACCCTCAGTTGCAGCAATTCAGGGGGGTCCACCACCAGGGGGTGGCGCAGCGATGAACCCGCAGGGAGTATACCAGCCGCAACAGACCTTTGCGGCGTTCCAACCGCAACCGGGGTCCTCCACCACAGAGTACTATGAGATTTTCCGAACGATGGGGCACCCTCCTCGGATGTGCCCGATATTGCAGAAGTACTCCACGGTCCCGAATAATGTATACTGCGAATTCTGTGTGTCTACGACCCACAACAATGAGCAGTGCAGGGCGCTTGACGCTCTTACGGATCGATTGGATCGTCCCTCGTACAGGGTGAACGAGGCCCCAAGGGGAAGAGGTGGCGGCATGCGGGGAGGTCGAACAGGCAGACGCGGTCCGGTAAAATGCTACAACTGTGACCAGGAGGGTCATGTGGCTCGAGAATGTCCCCTTCCGCGACGACCCTGGTGTTCCCAGTGCCGGGTCAACGCCCATGCTACAGAAGACTGTCCGGAGCTCATCAAGAAGTGGGAGGAACGGGTGAGGCAGAGGGGAGCGAATCTGATAAACTCAGAATTGCGAGGGGCCGCAACCCCCGACATGCAGAATGTCGCGATAGTAACGCGGGGCGGAAAGAAGACTGGAGAGGATGCCCACGAGAAGGAGCCAGCACGAGTGGTTCGGCCGGCATCCCCAAAGAAGTTGATCAGGCCCGAAGTCCAGAAGAAGTATTTTCAGGAGGCGGTTGAGGCATTCACCCAGTTGCGAAACGAGGGAGGGTTGGAGGAGCCCAGGCGGCCGGAATCCGGTGCGCAGAACGTCGCAGAAACTATGGTCGAGGATTGGCTTCGGCTATTCCTCAGGATTGTTGATAACGCTGGGCTGCGGCAGCAGCTCAAGCATGCTTTAGACGGAGCGCTGCAGGGGCGCACAGAACCCAGAGATCCGGTGGACGCTAGGCCTCAATACGTGCAACGTGTCAAGCGGAACAAGCAACGAACAGGCAAAGAATTCCGGCTTAACACGCAGGTCGCAGGATTCCAAATCAGCGACACCATGTTGGACTTGGGGTCCGACGTCAACATATTGCCGAGAAAGACGTGGGAGGCTCTTGGAAAGCCACGGCTGGCCTATTCCCCAATCCAACTCAGGATGGCGAACCAGTACTGTATTTTGCCAATCGGCCGACTTGAGGGTGTCGAGGTTGACGTTGCGGGGGTGAAGACATATACCGACTTCGAGGTTATTGATATCATGGGCGATAGGGACCCCTATCCTGCTTTACTTGGCATTGATTGGGCTTTTGAGAATTACGCGATCATCGACCTCAAGAAGGAGCTGATGATTTTTGAGGATGGGGAGGTACGGGTCACTCAGCCTCTCGACCCGTATCAGGGTCCACAATATACAGAACCAGTGGATAGTCGGGAGGATGCTCAGATGATGGATCATCTCTATCAGATGACTGTAGGGAAGCGGGACGATTACATCAACCCGACTGCGACAGGGTCTATCAGTTGGCGGAGCGTGCAGAGCTCGGAGCTCGGATCCGAGCTTGCATGGGAAGACTGGCAACAAGGGGGGTATGAGACTACCACGCGGAGATGTGCCTCCATCGCTCAGGTCCGGTGGGTAGGGACTGAGATCCGCGGATACCCCACACTATCAAACATGCAAGCAGTGAATACTTTTATTGCCAAGGTGGAAGACCGGGTCCCAGAGGAAAGTCGGATACCACTCTTGGATGTGGCCTTGAAGTCAACATCGGGACGATGGTGGAACAATCACCGCAACACTCTGTTGCGATGGGAGCATGTGGCGGATGCTCTACGGGCACGCTTCAAAGAGGATGAAGGGCCCTGCATTACACTTAAACATCATGGAGCTTCCGACCCGCGACAGCATTTGCGGGCGTGCGAGGAACAGTGGCGTAGCGCCAGGTACCCTGAGGAGTTGTGGGTCCACAGGTTTGTCCACTCCCTGGGTACAATTCCCCAGGCCTGGTACCTGGAGGAAGAGCAGAAACGGGGAACCCGCTCCTGGCAAGCAGTCGCGGAAAAGTTCGTCCAGAGCTTCTCGTTCGAAGGGGAGACGGTGCAGGAATCTCAGGCGCTACAAGCCGTCAAGGAGGTTCTGTTTTTCCGCCATCTTGAGCCCGATGAGGGCCCGGTGGCGTCACGCCCTGAGGTCAAGCGCGAATTGGTTTGCCAACGGATTGACGGCGATCCGGAGGATGATAGTTTGGAGGACCTTAGGCATCTCTATTTTGACGAAAAGGAGGGCGAGCGGAGCATCCGCGATGAGCCGACGACAGAAGGAGTCCATTTGCAGCCCCTAAAGACAAAGAAGCTGAACATTGGAACGGACGAGAAACCCAAGCTCGCAACGGTGGGGGATTACTGGGACGAGGAGACAACTAAAGAAATTTTCAGCCTCCTCCGAGAATATGAAGATTTGTTCCCATCATCGGTTGCGGACCTGAAGGGGATCAAGGGGGATCTGGGCGAGATGCGCATCACACTGAAACTGGGGGCCAGGCCGGTGAAGCACCGACCCTACCGGTTGAATCCACGTATCAAAGAGAAGGTCAAGATGGAGATTGACAAAATGCTGGCTGCAGGTCTCATCTTTCCGGTAGAAGAAGCGGAATGGGTGAGTCCGATTGTCATCCAGAACAAGAAGGAAAAAGCGGAGATCCGGGTCTTTGTAGACTACCGGAGCTTGAATAATGCTTGTATCCACGACCCGTTTCCCACTCCCTTCAGCGATGAAGTTCTAGATCATGTCGCGGGAAACGAAGCTTATTCCTTCACTGATGGGTTTTCGGGCTACCATCAGGTGTGCATCGCCGAGGAAGACAAAGCAAAGACGACATTCACCACTGAGTGGGGATCATTCGCATACCACGTTATGCCGTTTGGTCTGAAGAACGCACCGGCTGTGTTTTCCCGGATTGTCATTGCTGCTTTCCGGGAGTACATTCACAAGTTCCTAGAGGTCTACATGGATGACTGGACTGTCTACAGTCTGTTGAAGAAACACGCCTCTCTGTTGCGTGTTATGTTTGACTGGTGTCGCCAGCTGCAAATTTCCTTGAACTTGAAGAAATGTATTTTTGCAGTTCCATTCGGCACACTTTTGGGCCATGTGGTGTGCAAGCAAGGGGTCTGCGTTGATCCTGCCAAGGTCGCGGTCATCGTCCACATGGAGGCCCCCGAGACCGTGAAGCAGTTGCGGGCACTGCTCGGGCACACAGGATACTACAGGCGGTTTATCCGCAACTACGCCAAAATCACGGCCCCTCTGGAGAAACTGTTGCGGAAGTCAGAAGCGTTTGAATGGACGGCGGAGTGCAGGAAGGCACTCGACACATTGAAGGAGAAGTTGGCGACAGCACCCATACTTGTTCATCCCGACTGGGATAAGCAGTTCCATGTTCACATTGATGCGTCCAGAATTGCACTTGGAGCTGTATTGGCGCAACCCGGGGAAACGAGAGTTGACCACCCCGTATACTTCGCCAGCCGACGGTTATCAAATGCGGAGAAGAACTACACCACGACCGAGCGGGAGGCGTTGGCAATGGTGTACTCTCTCCAGAAGTTCCGCCACTATCTTCTGGGCGGAAAATTTACATTCTTCACGGACCACTCTGCCTTGAAATATCTGGTCAATAAGCCTGTGTTGGAAGGAAGGATCTGTCGATGGCTTCTACTTTTTCAGGAGTTCACGTTTGAGGTGATTGTCAAACCTGGCAGGTTGAATGTGGGTCCCGATCACTTATCCAGGTTGGAGACGGGAGAGAATGAAGGTCCGTTGGACGATCAGCTTCCGGATGCTGACCTCTTCCGAGTTGAAGCAGTACCAGATTACCTGGCTGACATTGCCACGTATCTGACCACGGGACAGTGCCCTGAGGATTACACCCCGCTTCAGAAACGCCACCTGGTTGTCCGGGCGGCCGACTACCAATTGATCGCGGGGCAGCTGTACAAATTAGGACTTGATGAGGTGTTGCGTAGGTGTGTTCTTGACCATGAACGGGAAGCAGTGATGTGGGAATGTCACAGTGGTGTTGCGGGAGGGCATGTGGGTGCAAAACCTACCGCAAGGAAGGTGCTTCAAGCTGGCCTGTGGTGGCCGACGGTACATGCAGACTGTAAGGCCTATGTGAAGCGTTGCGATGTTTGCCAGCGGACGGGAAGGCCTTCGCACCGGGACGAGCTTCCGCTACACCCAGTGCATGTGTTGCGGCCGTTTGAAAAGTGGGTTGTTGATTTCGTAGGCCCCATCGCACCAATCGCTCGACATTCCAAAGCCCGGTACATCATTACCGCAACGGATTACCTCACACGGTGGGCTGAGGCAGCAGCGGTACGTGACTGCTCGGCAGAGACCGCTGCCCGGTTCATCTTCGAACACATCATCAGCCGCTTTGGCTGCCCACGGAGCTTAACCAGCGATCAGGGTATGCATTTCATTAATGCCACGGTCAAGTCACTATTGGACACATTTATGATTCAGCATCACAAAAGCAGCCCATACCACCCGCAGGCCAATGGTACGGTGGAAGCCTTCAATAAGATTCTTGAAAAGGGCTTGACTAAAATTTGCAATGCTCAGCGGGACGACTGGGACGAGCGGCTACCAGCGGCATTATGGGCTTACCGGACCACGGTAAAACGTTTGACCAACCAGACGCCATTCCAGTTGGTGTATGGCCGGGAAGCTGCGATTCCCGCCGAGTTCACCGTACCCAGCCTTTTGATCGCAACGTCCCTTCAATTCTCAGAAGAGGCGTCACTTCGGGAACGCCTCCAGGAGCTACAGGAGCTGGATGAGGCTCGATTCCTCGCAGAATTCCACCAGAGGGTTGAGAAGGCCCGGCAGAAAGTGTGGCACGACCGCCACATCAAAACTAAAGCTTTCCAAGTTGGCGGCAAGGTTCTTTTGTACGACAGCCGGTTCCAGAAGTTTCCAGGCAAGCTCCAGATGCACTGGTTGGGACCCTACTTTGTCATCGAGATCCGCGACTCAGGCGCCGTTCGGTTGGCACAGCTGGACGGTACAGTTCTTCCTGGGTGGGTGAATGGCGCACGCCTGAAACCCTACCAGGAGTAGGTACCTTCTCACTTTTCATTAATAACTCTCGCAACCGAGAGAACCCGTAGAGTAGCGTAGTTGAATAACTCTCTCGCAACCGGGATGAGCGTAGGTAGTCTTTTCCGTTCATTTGCAATCATTCAAGTAAACAGTCAGTTGCGGTAACCATACCACAACCGACTGTGGTCGGGGCTGGCCAGTCCAGCGTGTCGCAGCGCAAGTCTAGCCTGTCACCGCGCCAGTCCAGCGTGTCGGGCACGTAGGATCCATCCTTGTGCCAGTGTCAGTCCAGGTCATTTCCGTCAGTCCTTTTGTCAGTCCGTAGGATCACTCAGATTTGGTCATAAATTCCCTTAATAGACAGTAATCATACCGTAATCATTTGCCATCACCCGCAGTTCCCTCAGCCGTCGAGTCCGCCCATCTCCCCATGACGCCGTCAGCAACTGTCAGATTACACACAGGCCTGCGATTGATCGCACGATTATCGCAGGCAAGAAAGATAGCAAGAATTAATTACCATTATGGAGTCTCATCAACTCCGTGCGTGCCAGCAGATGGCCCAATTTTCATGAAGGCTATCAGCAAGAGGATGACGGACCAGTTCAATTTGGAAGATGCAGCGACTCCGGAGCATTCGCAGTATCAGAGCACACAGCACCTCGAAAGAAGTTACAGAAGAATCATCCAAGTCTATCAGCGGCGCGCCAAGATGCCGAGAGCTCTCCTCTCAGTCCCTGAACCAACGTTAGATAGCAGAATTCACCGTGTAGATTCGCTGGTCGGCAAGTATGACAATGCACCATGTATGGACGCCAACTTGTCCGACCCGGCTTAGTTTCCCCACCTCCATTGGCAAATATACATGGAACACCATTACACGCCCGGGAGCAGCTCCAACAGTCAGATGCATTCAGAATTTCGGGGCCTACAGCAGTCGACTTTGATGAATTTGAGGAGTCTTCCCATCTTCGGAACTACAGGACCAGCTCTGCAATGTACCCGGTTCCTCCTCAGTCGGGTGCAGAACGGGTCCCTGTGGCTTAATGAAGAAATTCCAATACATGCCGCAGACATTAATCGGCTTACGGGGCTATCTCAAACTGGTGCAGATGTCTCCACTGCGGGCCAGACATCCTCCAAGCGCGCCCGAAAGTCGGCTGACGCGGACCTCTACACCAAGTATGGCACTCGCAGGGGTGGTAAAGGTGCCAAAATGGATTTGATAAACGTACCAGAAATCCGGTTCGCTTGCTACCTGATCGCTAGCAAGACCATGTGCCACTACACGAAGGGAGAGTGCACTCTGGACACAATTTCCATTGCAGAGCATTGCGTCCAGGGAGCCAGGTTGAATTGGAGCTCGTTTGTGTTGAAGGAACTCTTCGCGGCTTGCGAAGACAACTACAAGCGGACTACCAGTTTCATTTATGGGTACTTGATCTTAGCGTTCGCCATGTGGAAATGGCACCTTCCTCCTATCCGGACACCGGTGGAGATCACCGTGAGCCAGCCGCTCGCGATGAAATATTCCCCCTGGCAGGTGTCCACGGACCCCAGCAGCAAGCAGGTGAACGCAGAGGCGTTCCGGGCGTGGTATGGGATGATGACCGATGTGGTCACTTACCAGCAACGGGTGCCCCGACACCTGTTGGATGAATACAGTGAACAGGTGTGGTTTGGAGTCAGCCACAACCACACTTTCATCCGGCCAACTTGCGTACCGCACCACACCTTTCATATGGCGCCCCTTCGCTTCCAGCTGAACGACAATGTTTTCCACAGGGAGGTCTCTGCGTGGCCGGGGGTTGTCCAGCACGTCCGCGACGGAATCATCCGCTACGATTTTGAGGGGATGAGGCCCGCACAGCAGCCTGCCGCGACCGGCGCAGGGGGATCTTCACAAGTTGCGGCGGAGACAACACCAGATGCAGCTGGGACCGCACCGGACCTGCCTGAATCGCTAGTCCCCATCGTCGAGCATTTCAACGACCAGGTACGACGACTCAATGTGGAAACCCAGGTTGCTTCAAGTGGTGCCCCTATATTTCCTTATTTTGCTGAATTTCATATTAATCGGTCCCATGGTCTCTCCAATACCGCCCCCCTCATTTCCCCATTCCCACTAACCTGTTCACTTCTGCCACCCCCCTCATCACACCAATGGGTGAACCGGGCCCCGAACCTGATTCCTCCGACCCACCTCCATCCAAAAGGGCCCGCACTACGGTCACAGATCCAGTGGTAGATCTTACAGAGGATGATCCACCAGCCACTCCGCCCACAGCAACTTTGATTCCGGAGGAACCGCTGATTGATCCGGCAGATTTCCTCAACCTTCGTCTCCCTCCCACCTCTTTCACTCCATCCACCGCCCCCTCCACCAGCCGACTACCTGCCACCTCCCCCAATCCGTCCAACTCATCAGCCACTCTGTCAGATTCGTTGATCCGGGAACTTTTCGGCGGTGACCACGGGGCGGAGGTCACCTCCAGTACTGCAGCCGTGGTACCACCGGTTGACCCCGTGGCCACATCCCGGGATCCTCTTCCCACTATATATGTCCAGCCAGCCACAGTTGGGGCTGATTCGGCCGCCCCTTCCACAGAGCAGACCACGCAGCAAGACCGGCCGGAGCCTGATATGGCCACTTCGGTGCAGCAGCAGACGCCGGTCCATTTTCCAGAGACTTCAAGCCGACCAGTGACCAGCAACCAACCTTCACAGGAGCAGGGGCCGGAGCAGGGCACGCCCAGTACAGCCAATGCAGAACAATGGAGTCCAGCACAGCTGTACCTGCTCATTCAGCGGGCAGCCCTCAAGGCTGAGCAGATTCACACAGAGCTACAACAGCGGTGTGCCGAGTAGCGTAATCAGATTACAGGCTTACTGAACAGCGCAATCAGCTGCTGCGGGAGAAGACCAACCTCCAGGAGCAGGTCAACATTGCTATCCAGGCGATCTCCAGCGTATGGCCCGCTGCACGGGCTCACCATGCTCCACTTCCCACCAGAATCGAGGAGGACACTATCGCACTACAGGCTCACCACCTCAGGGAAGTTTTAACTATTGTTTGCAGGGAGAACCAGGAGCTACAAGCGGTGTTAGCCGCACGGCCTACCCTTCCAGATCCATCCAGTGTCCATTCAGAACAGGTGGCTGCCAAGAAGACGCAGGCAGTCAGTATGCAAGCAACTCTCCATTCCACTGCAGCCGCGGCTTCTGCCTTTCTCCGAAGTCTGCAGGAGTGCTCACTCGCGCTAACTGTCAAGACGCAGCCTATCGTTGCTCAGCTGCAACAGATTTCCCATGACATCCAAGCGACCGCAGATCCAGCAAGGTTAGATCAACTTTACGCCCAGTCGGACGAGCTTGAACTTCACATGCAGCAGACTGAGGCCGAATCAGCAGCGGCCAAGCACGTTATCAGGGAAGTTCGTCCGCCCATCCGAGCCCAGGCCAACTCACTCCAGCAGCTGGATGCCAAGGCTGAAGCACAGCTTGCCACGTTGTTTGGGGATGCCCCGACGACCATCGACGGAGCCGCCGCCACCCGAATCTCTCAAGAAGCCGACTTGCTGGTGCAGGAATGGCAGCAAGCGGTGGCGGACTTCACCCAGCTCCGAGATACAGCACTCCGCCGGGACCCAGAGTTGGGGCCCTTATTTGGCCAACCGGATGGCGGAGCACAGCAGGAAAGGGCAGCGGAAGAAGGAACAGCAGAGCAGGGCACGGAAGCCAGCGGGGGAATGGAAGTAGAAACTGTTATTTGTGATTGACTCGCAGACGAGTCAAGGAATTGTGGTCGGGGCCTGTTGGGGCCCTTGTTTTTGTTTAAGTTTTGAACTCTTGGCCAAGACATTTTGAACTTTGACTCTTTTTGAGTTGCGGAATAAATACACATGGCAACCGCGACCGCGCCGCAACGACCAGGAGTTGCGGAGCTACCAAGGTGGCGCGGAAGCACTCGATAGTTGGAGATCGAACAGAGATAAGTGCAGATGAAAGAAACACAGCAGGAAACAGAAAGTAGAACACGCAGACATCAGAAGAGAAGCTGGGAAAAGCCAGAGTGAAGACACAGAGAAGCTGTCAGTCGCGAGGAGCGGGTGAATAAATAACGATCACCCGGCTGAAAAGAAAGGTTGTTGAAGGTTGAATGGATACGAGAGAAGTCGCGAGGATCGAGACAGGGAAGGACGCGCAGAGCAGCTGCAGAAGAATCATGCTTGTTCTTACTATGGTTTCTTACTTTCTATGTTCTTCCTTTCTGTTCTAAAATCCATCTGTATCAGACTTGTGAGTTATCATAGAGAAAGCTATGTAATCATGTGTTCGGCCAGAAGAATAATATAAGGGAAGATTGCTGTCTCAATAAGTTGTTCATGTACTGTAATGTGTTTACACTGATTTAAAATTTTAAGTTGCGACTGTCTGAATACTTAGTAAGTGATCTTGCATGTGGCAGCGAATAAACTTCATTATTCAGCAAATTTCTACATGTTGCAGGCTTAGTGTGTAGCCATTGCATATCAGCTTTTATAGTCCCATTTTTTAAAGTTCTTCTAGAACTACCAGTATCCAAATATCTTTCATTAATCTTTGCAGACATCTCTTGTTGAGCTCGGGGAAGAGAGAAGCTTTTGATATCAGGTATCATAACCTGAGAATCCTGCTTTGGAGACTCTGTCTGAAAGGTTGTCGAAGGAGAGGGAACACAAAACTGGCAGTCATTGCTTATATGGGAGGTAGATTTTCTGGGATTTTCTCTTGGAACAGGAGGAGCTGGATACCTAACAGAAAGACTTTTGGGAATAACTGAAGATGAAGTAGAACTAGAACTGGATCTGTTATTATCCCTACCCCCCAAAAATGGAGATCGAGATAAAGATGACATTGATCTAGAAAGAGAAGGAGTAGTAAACTTGAGACCAGTAGATCCATCTGAATGTTGGATAAGAGATAACTGTTGAGGAGCCTTGGAAGTTTGCAGTTGAGGATATTTTTGAGTAAGAGGAGTATAAGTACTACTCCATTCGTCAGGGAGAGTACAGGCTGCAAACCCAATCTGTAATGGCGTAGTATTGCCAGGGCCAACAATGACACCTTCCTTGAGGGCTCTCTCTTTTAACTTAGGATTCAATGGAGGCATAGTGGAGGAAACAAATCTAATGCAAATAGAAGCATGTAATTGAGCGATCTCAGACTGAGGAGCTACATCAAAACCATGGAACTGAATATATGCATGGAGAAATTCATTAATATATGGATCAGTTAAAGATACTTGATATCTGGGAATAACAGAGGACCAGGCAGGGCCATTATTAAGAGGACTCTGAAATCCACCTATTAAAGCATCATTGAACTGATTCATGCGGGTATCAAGAACACATGTCAAGCAAGAATTATTTAGGCCAGGGCGAACAAGAGGATTTATGCCAAACTGAAGCATACCCAGATGGATATATCTATAGCCTTTACTTAATCCCCATTCAATATCTTCTGGCTTTATGAGAGGAATCTGATAAACTTCTTGACCAGTAGAAATAGGAATATTTACAGAAGTGAAACGAAACAACTGAGCAGCTTTAAATTGAAACATAGGAATCTTGTATAATTTTTCAACATCAATCTCTGGCAATGTCCAATTTGGATCAGGCTCATATTCCTGGACTACAACTTTCTCATCATATAATACATCATCATCTTGAAATTTATTTAGAAACTTATTAAGAAATGACCATTGATTCTTATGAGCAATTTTTCTATCTTCGGGTTTTTGAAGAGCAAACTCATTCATATAACCAGCCATTGAAATAAAGTATGAGTAAGCACCTGAACAGAGGAGAAACAAAAGTCTTTGTGCACCAGAAAAGCAAACACGACAGTCCTTCGCCTTCATAGCTCTCTACCAGTGCCTTACCGCCAACTTCAGACTCGTGGACAGTAGCTCAGACAAATACCATTCAATGGAAAAACCAGATGAGAAAATAACTCAGATAAAGAACCAGATGGCTCTGATACCAATTTTAGAATTACTCCAATTCCAAAACTTAATGCTCCATATTGCATGCTCAGTATGATATTATATTTAGATACTTTTTACAGACAAAAAATTATAACTCCGTGATGCAAGCAGGTCGAGAAGAGTTCTCGCAGATGCAGAGCAGGGAGATAATTTCAGACCAAATACAGACTCAGAATATTACAAGCTTAGAGAAAGCTCCGTGATGCAAGCAGATCGAGAAGAGTTCTCGCAGATGCAGAGCAGGGAGATATTCTCAGACTCAGGCACAAGACTCACTCTCCTTCTACACTCCGAATGCCAAATGACCTTGCAATACTAGTATTTATAATATCCTAGCAGGTCATCCAGTTACAAATTTTACCGGATACTTGAAACAGAAGGAATCTGTCCTCAGATAGGTCATCATGCAAGATGCCAGTCATGAGAGTACTTTAAAGTAAATGAACAGATTAATGTACCTAAGATTCGGGCAAGTGGGGACAACCACTTGTTATCTCGTCCCTTGGAGGCTAGGCCATATGGGGACTGAATCTGACTCAATCTAATTATTACACAAGATAAAAATCATGGACGGAATCTAGGACATCGGCTTTTTTACAAAAGTAATTACACAGTGGAGATTTTATTCGGAGCAAATCCCATGAAAACCGAAAGATAAATATGTACAAATAAAGTAAGATCTGTAAGGATATCTCATGAGTGATCCTTACGATTAATCTGTGTCTGCTCTGTCCTCATAGTCATGTGCTGGGGAATCTTCATCATTATGTCTGCCAGGTAGATAAAGATTTTCTTCATCTGGAGCAAGTACTTCATAAGGAATTAATTCATCTAACCAATCTGGAGCAAATTCCCTTGTACAACAAAAGAATGGGAATGTATACATGAATGGAGGCCTGTCTTGCTCATCTACTGATATCAATCCTCGGACCCTAATAGAAAGTTTAAAGGACTCATCTTCTTCTACAGGGATTACAAGTGTATGACAATGGACAAACTCGAATTCTATGACAAAATCGTTTTAAACGGCTACATGCATTTCCCAATGAAAAATCCTAACAAACTCAGCAAAAGTTCTATCAAATATATGTGTATCTCTAGGCATATACCTAAACAAGAACAACTTAAACCAAGGACTCCACCAATTATAAGCAGGGTCTATGGCCATTGCATAAAAAATGACCTTGACAGAACCATGGATCCTAGCTCTCTGATGAATGGAGAAATAATCTGCCCATGTCCAATCTGTCTTTTGGATGCATCCAAAATATACAGGATTGGGTTCTCTGGACAATGCATAATAGACACGCCAAGGCCTAATTCTATATGGCAACTCTTTAGTATATGACCATTTTGCCTCATCAGAATCAAACCATTTTTGAAGTATGACTTGCTTTACTTCTAAAGGCAAAGTGGAAAACTTTTTAGCGAAACATTCTAAACAAAACTCATAATGACAGTTACTACAGATAATAATTTGACTGACTCTCTTAGACTTAGACTGACTGGACTGAACTGAACTGGTAGAAGCTTCGTGCTGGTGAAGTGGTCTGAACATCTTTATTTCTTTGACTTCTTCTGAACCTTCTCTTGTGAGCATGTCAGCAAGATAATTTTCTGCACCGGATTTGTAGACTATATCAAAATCAAAACCTTCAAGCCACAGTGACCACCTCAATATCCTGATACTTCCTTGTTCTAGTAGCCTTTTATTTGCCAAAATATTTTTCATGTGCTTCATGTCTGTTCTGAAAATAAATCTCACACTCTTCAAGAATAGATGGAATCTCTTAATTCATCTTTTTACAGCAAGTATCTCCTTATGAGAAGAGGGATACTTTTTCTCAGTATCATTAAACGTTCCAGAGGAATAGGCACAAACTAATTCTTTCCTTCCATGCTTCTAGAGAAGTACCGTTGCCCATGTATGATCAGAAGCATCTGTTTCAAGAATAAAGGGAAGATTAGTATGAGGAAGCTTTAACTTTGGCAATTCATTAATCTTACTTTTGATATTTTTGACTGCTGTAGTCATTTCTTCTGTCCATCTTGATGCCTGCTTTAACAATCTTCTCTATAACACTTTAGTGTCATCTGCTTGGTTTTCATAGAACTGCCTTATATAATTCAGACATCCAAGGAATCTTTGCAAAGTTCTGACATCTGGGATTACATCAGGAAACTTTAATAAATGAGTAAGAACATGAGGTTGCAAATTAACATGTCCTTGTTCTATGTGCAGACCCAAATAATCTATTATGATTTTCCCAATTTGAAACTTTTCTTCTGAATCAGAAAACACAAGGCCATGTTTGAAAACCAGTTCATAAAACTTCTCTAAATGATTTTTATGACTATTTACATCTCTGCTAAAAACAAGTAAATCATCTATGTATACTATGATATACTCCTCCCTACCAAAAATGTCTTCCATCCTTTTTTGAAATTCCGAGGGAGCATTTTTCAAGCCAAAAGGCATGACCGTCCATTGATATTGCCCATGTGGTACAATGAATGCAGTCTTGTATCGGTCAGCAAGAATGATGCCAATTTGCTAGAAACCACTCTTCAAGTCAAATTTGCTAAAAACATTTGCATTAGCAATTTTGGCGAGCAAGAGTTCCTTATGAGGTAAAGGATACCTAATGGGAAGTAATGCATCATTAAGAGCCTTATAATTAATAGCAAGCCTTTTCTTACCTCTATTTTGTTCACTATGCTTGTTAACATAAAAGGCTGGACAAGCCCAAGGGCTCTTGCATGGCTCAATGAGTTTCTGATCTAGCAGCTGGCTGATTTATTGTCTGTATAACTCTTGCTTTGAAGGACTCATATGATTAGCGCTAGCTTTTTGTGGTCTGGGAACATAATTTTCTTTATATGGAAGGGCCACAAAATATTTTTCTCGTGTCCAAAAATCATCTGGACGGCTAGCTGTGCAATCTTTCCGGAGCTTGGAAGAAATCCCTTCTAGAGCTTGGGGACCATGTAATTCAGCATGCCTGACAATTTTGTTGATTTTTGTGAGATCTTGCAGACTTTTTTGAATCTGATCCTCTTCTGCTGGTTGCACATTAACTCTATAATCACTGGAGGATGGTAATTCAACTAGGCCTTCTTTAGTAGTGAATGTGACTATGCCTTTGCCAAATGTTACAGGAAGAAGGTTATTCAAAAAATCTTGTCCTAACAGAAATTCTGAGCCTGAATCGAAACTATACAAAGTGACTTTCACCTGTACATTATCCAGAAAGATAGGAAAATCAGGGGCTATATGATTTATCGCCATTAAATCTTTTGTGATAGCCCGAAAATTTACTTTAGTAGGCTGCCAATAATAACTGGGAATAGCACCATATTTGCAGACACTACTCATAGCTCCAGAATCAATCTGGGCATCTAGAGTGTATTCCTTGACTTTGGGCAACTTAATCTTTATAGGAATCACGACTCTATCTCCAATTCCCATTATCTTAACATCTTCTATAAGAGGAACCTTTTCTCTATATTCAGAGGGAACATCTTTAAGAAGCAAATTTGCCAATTTAGAATTACAATCATCATAATCTGCAACAAGCATTTGTAACTTGGATGCTAGTTGAACCATCTCTGTCCTAGTATGATGAATTGAAGATTCTAAATCTTTGATCTTTTTCTGAAGAGAACTGATTTTGTCCATACCTGTATCTGAAGGGCATTCTGTGATTTGTAATGGTTTGAACAGGGAATAAAATTCTTTCTCAATAGATTCTTCATCTGTGAATCTCTCTGCAATTCTTCTTTCTGCAGGCAATTGCTTTTCTAAGCCTTCAATCTTCTCTGTCAGTCTTCTTCTAGCAGTGAACTGTACTGATCAAGCTGAGCAAGTTTAGCTTTGACTGCTGTAATCTTCATCTGCAAACTTTCTGAAGGATTGAAATGAAACATTTTCATATCAGGTATAAAATTTTCTTCTGAATCAGAAGAATCTGCCTCCAAATTTAATTGTCTGATATCTGGTAAGTCATCTGCAGAGTCATTATTAGAAGAAGAAGAACTTGACACTTCAAAATATTCTCCATCAGAATGAGATATGAGATCCCACTCTTTTGGATCATGGGTTGTAGAGAAAATATCCATAATTTTCATTTGTTTCTTATCCTTCTTTTCTCTACATGTATTTGCATAATGACCTTCTTTACCACAAATAAAACAAGTAACTTTCTTTGAAGGTCTTGATCTTTTCCTAAATACTATCCTCCTTTTCTTAAAAGTTTTCTTAGAAGGATAATATTTCTTCTTTCTGGGAATATACTTTCCTGGCTGACAAGAACAATGATCTTTCGATTTTTTAGCAATTTTGTGCTTAGAATTCTTATGACATTCAAAATCATATGTTTCAGGAAAATTATTGCATAACTTAGTACTCACATGCATCTGCTTTTTAAAATTCTTTTTGGCCTTTTCAGCAGCACATTCTTTTTGCAGAATAGTAACAATCAATTGATGTACTGCAGCAAATGATAAATTCTCAATATTGACCTTATTCAACTCAAAATACTGATTTATCAAGTCTGGAATCTTGCCAGGCATAGAGGCAATATAATATCGTAGATATGCAGTATTATGAGAATCTTGAGCCTGGTAAAGCAGCTTTTGCATAGTACAAAAGTATTCTGGCAGATAATCAATGTTGCACAATTTTTGGGACAAAAACATTTGTGCATGATGTGCTGAGTCTTCTGGTACTACGCCAACAAATTCATGTTTCATGGCATCAAATAAAGCTTTCAAGGGATCTGTTTCATTTTCAATTATTTGAGTCATTTCCCTATCTGAAAGTTTATCCCACCACATTTTGGCAATACCAGTAAAAAACCAGACAATCTGTGTAACTATCAGACCAATTTCCTTTTGTTTCTGCCTTTCTTTGTAATGCCCAAGCATGGACATTATGTAAAACATTGATTACTTCTTCATGGCTCAAACAATCAATATTAACCAGCAAAGTATTCCCATATCCTTTGCTAGCAGGGTTTTCAAATCTTGCAGCAGTAGTTTGCAGCTTTTCTGAATATCTACCAAAAGGACTAGAAGCAGAGGCTTCATGAGCAGTAGTTTCTTCTTGGCTCCTATTTGCCTTATGAGAAAAGAAATAGGGCTCATGTCTATCTCTCTTAGAGCTTGGTTCACCTTGTGTGGGTTCTCCAGGGGCTCTACTAGTAGTACCTGAAACTCCAGACATGGCTAATATATCTCTTTGAGCAGATGGTTGACCATTTTTAAGCAAACTTCTGAGACTAACATATTGTTTAGGCAACTGATAGCTTTCAACAGAAGGAAATTCATTTAGCCTACTCTTCATTAAGTCTGTTTTCTCTCTGGCTAAAGTTATTCCTTTCTGAATTTTTTCAAGCTTTGTTATAACCAATATTCTCTACCCCCTTAAAAAGAATGATTTTTTGTGAATCTTAGGATTCGGGAGCTGAGGAAGAGAATCGTAGCTTAGCGATGGATAGATCTACTTCTCTATAATGAGGAGGAGAAGTAGGAGTAGGTAGAGCATCTCTCAAATGCTCTAAAGATTTTGCAATAATACCCATGTTAGAGTTGATATCATTCAACTGTTGGGCATGTTCATTCTGGGTTCCCAAAACTTCATTATAACCATAATGCAACTTCTTAATATTCTCTTTAACTTCTAAGACATCCCGGGCAAGATCATCAATATTCTGTAGCATGCACACAATTTGATAGTTGTTATAATTGTGCATTTTTTCTGATTCAGATTGATCTGACTCTGTTGCAGGCTTAGTGTGTAGCCATTGCATATAAGCTTTTATAGTCCCATTTTTTAAAGTTCTTCTAGAACTACCAGTATCCAAATATATTTCATTAATCTTTGCAGACATCTCTTGTTAAGCTCGGGGAAGAGAGAAGCTTTTGATATCAGGTATCATAACCTGAGATTCGTGCTTTGGAGACTCTATCTGAAAACTGGCAGTAATTGCTTATATGGGAGGTAGATTTTCTCTTGGAACAGGAGGAGCTGGATACCTAATAGAAAGACTTATGGGAATAACTGAAGATGAAGTAGAACTAGAACTGGATCTGTTATTATCCCTACCCCCCAAAAATGGAGATCGAGATAAAGATGACATTGATCTAGAAAGAGAAGGAGTAGTAAACTTGAGACCAGTAGATCCATCTGAATGTTGGATAAGAGATCACTGTTGAGGAGCCTTGGATGTTTGCAATTAAGGATATTTTTAAGCAAGAGGAGTATAAGTACTACTCCATTTGTCAGGGAGAGTACAGGCTGCAAACCCAATCTGTAATGGCATAGTATTGCCAGGGCCAACAATGACACCTTCCTTGAGGGCTCTCTCTTTTAACTTAGGATTCAATGGAGGCATAGTGGAGGAAACAAATATAATGCAAATAGAAGCATGTAATTGAGCGATCTCAGACTGAGGAGCTACATCAAAACCATGGAACTGAATATATGCATGGAGAAATTCATTAATATATGGATCAGTTAAAGATACTTGATATCTTAGGAATTACAGATAACCAGGCAGGGCCATTATTGAGAGGACTCGGGAATCCACCTATGAGAGCATCATTGAACTGATTCATGCAGGTATTAAGAACACATGTTAGACAATAAGTATTTAAGCCTGGGCGAACAAGAGGATTTATGCCGAACTGAAGCATACCCCCAGATGGATATATCTATAGCCTTTACTTAATCCCCATTCAATATCTTCTGGCTTTATGAGAGGAATCTGATAAACTTCTTGACCAGTAGAAATAGGAATTTTTACAGAAGTGAAACGAAACAACTGAGCAGCTTTAAATTGAAACATAGGAATCTTGTATAATTTTTCAACATCAATCTCTAGCAATGTCCAATTTGGATCAGGCTCATATTCCTGGACTACAACTTTCTCATCATATAATACATCATCATCTTGAGATTTATTTAGAAACTTATTAAGAAATGACCATCGATTCTTATGAGCAATTTTTCTATCTTCGGGTTTTTGAAGAGCAAACTCATTCATATAACCAGCCATTGAAATAAAGTATGAGTAAGCACCTGAACAGAGGAGAAACAAAAGTCTTTGTGCACCAGGAAAGCAAACACGGCAGTCCTTCGCCTTCACAGCTATCTATAGGCACACTAGTGCTCTTGGATAAGAACGCACCGACACGTTTCTGTTTTGGTGTGGTGTTTTATGATGCACCGGCATGGAAGAGTTGTGAAGGACAGTAATAGGACGCCCCTGGTGGGTGTGTACGTCGCGCACGGTGTCTGGTGTGCCAATGTTTTGTGCGCACCGGGGCTTTCTATGGGTGCATCGGTAATTAAGAGCTCATGAGCACTGAAAAAATGAAATATCCGGGTTTTTTGCCGTAATTTTTTTTCTTTATTTTACCCTTTTCTGATGCACGTGGTTTATAGGTGCACCGGTTCTATTTCTTATGAACACATTGGTCGATTTGTGTTTTGGCGCGTTGTTTTATGATGCACCGGTGTGGTTGCTTGATATCGCACTAGGCGGTTTCGTTTTGGCGCGGTGTTTTATAATGCACCAGCGTGGAAGAGTTGTGAATCACCGATGCTCTATAATAATACAATGCACCAGGCGGGTGTGTACAGAGTGCACGGTGTCCGGTGTGCCAATGTTTTGTGCGCACCGATGCTTTCGAGTTTCAAGAGCATCGGTACGATGTTTAACGATAAGCACACCGAGCGAAAAACATCCACAAAACCCTCTGCCCACCAACCTCCTCTAGTAACCTCCACTAGAAACGAATGTATGGGGTATTTTTCTGTGGCGTTCCTCAAAAACATCCACTAGAGGGTCTTTTCCTTGTAGTGGACTGCAGGAGGGGATTTTCTTCACTACTTGAAGAGTGGTTTCTCCTCCTTTTTCCACATGGTCTTTGGCTGCTTCTTTTCTTCTTTCACTGGTTTTCTACTACCTCCACTCTGCTTTTGCTGCTCTTTCCAGTTTTGCCTTGAGTAATGGGGAAACAAACAATCTCTTTCCATATGTCCAAAGTTATGACATGTGTAGCACTCCACATGGCCAAGATACAAAGCAAGAGGATCAAATCTCCTACTGCTCATGTTAGATCTATACCTTGCATGTAGTGTAATTCTCCTCCAATGGTTAGATCTAAAATCAGATGCCTTATGTCCAAATAGGTTACATGAATAGCAATAACCATAAAAACTACGATTATACTTGTTGGCAAACTCCTTGGCTGGTTGCTGCAAGCTCCGCTCATTAGATCTATATGTTCTACTTCTGTAATTAGCTGCAACATGTCCAAATTTGTGACAGTTGTAACATTCTACATTATGCACAAAAGGAACAAAATGACTTTAATTCCTTTTAAACCTTGCAAATCTGCCACAATTATCTCTTTGAGCAAATGATTTTATGAATGTAGGGGCTCCTTGATATTTTCTTCTTTGCTGCTTATTTTGCTGCTTGATTGACTGCTAGTTCTACTTATTGGTTCCTTAGTTCTCACTCTTGCTACTGGTATTGTTTTCTACATGTTTCTTGGGTTCTTCTATGATATTTTTGCCTGCATGCAAACTAGATTCACCCTTTTGAAAACCAAGGCCAGATTTATCCAATGGCAATCTTTGGATCTCAAGCAAACTATCCAATGCCACAATGCTCTTCTTCATCTTCTGCTACTTTCTCAAGGACACCACTTTAACTTCTAATTTCTCACACTCATCTTCCTTCTCTTTGTATTGCTTCCACATACCTTCCTCGACCTTTTTTTATTCTGCCAATTTAATCTTTAAGCTGGTGATCTCTTCCTTGAGTTTGGCCTCCTTTTCATCACAAACATGCAATAGTTTTTCTTGATCCTTGCATGCAGCTGTTAGTCTAGAGATCTCAGCTCTAAGAACCTTAATATTATCCTCATATTTACTATGTGCTTCAGCATGATCTAATTTTGAATCAGCAAAGTTATAACCCAAAAGAAAATCATTAATTTTTATACCTTTGGGTTCATGATTTTCTGATCTCTTCTCATCATTTGTTGAATCATGTGCACTAGAAGAATGAGACTCTTGTGGCTAAGCTTCTTGTTTTTTAAGGCCTTTCTTCTTCTTCTTCTTCTTCTTCTTCTTCTTCTTCTTCTCATTTTCCTTATTGTTGTTGGTACCATCTCCAAATATGGATTCTAGCTTGTGCCACATTTGCTTGGCATATTTCAAACCTACTAGCCTCTTCAAAACATCGTAGTGAATATTCTTGTGGATTATGCATCTAGCTTGTGCATCCTGCTGCAAAAATTCATCTGCAATTGGATCCTTGCCACAACCTTCACATACTACTCTCCAAATGTTATATCTGTAAGATAATAATTGAGATTTTACATTCTTTTCCATACCTTGTAATTTACAGAACAACCATTATGGGAAAAAAATAAATAAATAAATAAAAGAAAATAATAATAATAATAATAAATAGTAAAAAAAAAAAATTCAAATTTTGTTGAAAATGGCAACAAGAAATGTTGAAAATGGCATCAATAAGGATTTTAATTGAATTTTCCCTTGATTAAATTAGAATAAAATTGCAATTCCACATCACATGACAACTTGTACGAGTTAACTAAGTTAGGATGACTTAGTTGTTTCAGCCAATTCGAGTTGAGGGTCAAACTAGAGGTATGTAGACTGTCTCCTAAATTATAGGAGCCCTCGTTGAGTTTATTTTGAGTTGTAATTAATGAACTCGAATTATATGAGTTAAATTCCGTTAAACTAGTTCTAACTGATGGAGGAAATAGTAGGAGGTTAAACAATGGGGTGTCGCTTCATGTGTTCAACCAGTTAACTGATAATTCACTCATAAATAACTAATGCATGTCAGTTTTGAGAAATACCTAGTTGATATTGGAGTTCAAGTGCAGTGTACTATCAGTTGCATAATTATCCAAATTGTACAGGTGGTGCATGCAGTCAGAGGAAGGCCCCTAATGGATTGTGCAATATGGATTGGGAATTTCCCTGTTTAATAGGGCCTAGTAAGCCAAGGAAACTGCGCAAGGAAATAGGGATCATGGAGGGCAGAAAATTGGTTAAGTGTTGAAATAGGCTTGTCTAGGAATCATTGAGACATATATAGATAGTGCAGAGGCTTCTTAGCTTGGAGAAAAGCATTGTAATCTTCTCATATTCTTTGACTCATGTAATATATAGATAGCGTGGTTTTTAGCTAAGTCTTTCCCTAGGAGAATCTTTGTGTTGTACGATTGAATTTCTTTCTCTTTCATGTTTTGTGATTTCAAGATCTAAACTGGTTTTTGCAATTGGTAGAGTAGATTCAAGTATAATGTTTTAGCATATTACAAATTGGTGGAAATTTTTGAGCACTATTGGGGGGGGGGTAAACCAATAGTGTGATCTATAAACAATTTTTACCAAATCAAACTTCATTTATTGAATCATGCATATAACTAACAACATATTATATCATCACATGAATATAACAATGTAAGCAAAAAAATCAAACAACCATGAGAGCAATAATACCATCAAATACAACCACAAAAACCATAACATAAGAGACAAAATATATTTGGTGGAAAACCCTTCACCGGGCAAAAGACCACCTTTGTTGTTGTTGCGTTGCTCTAAATATTCTATTAAGCAAAATGTGTCTTTTTACATAGATTGTTGACTCTTATCAACATGGAGACTCGACCTCATATACTATTGGTCAACACCCATCGACCTGGAGACTTGATCCTACTAATAAGCTTGGAAGACTTTGTTCTCACATGGATCTACGAACTACCATCCATTGAAAGCCACCATGATCAACGATCCTCGCCCAAATCTGATTACACTATCCAACTCTGATTGGATGGAGAAACTGTTCCTTTCGCTGAAACTTCACAATCACTGCTACACATCCATGAAGTCACTACTCCTCTACGCTATGCAGACCTCATTTCATATATTTTCACATTGGTTCCAAGACACTATGCTCTACTCTGATTCAACTCTACAACCATGCTCTTAGCAACAAGACACCATCAATAAAATAGTCAAAATCACCACAATAACATGCTCTCAACTCCATCAAATAATGGCCACAATCCATCGAACAAAAGCTGAATAATCACCAAGAAATGAAATAAAACTCATAATAACAAACCCTCACACCAAAAAATAAATGCTGCATAATATATGGCTATGTTCCAAATGCATCATAAACTCCTGTGAGAACAAATGTGAAAATCTTAATTATGAAGCTATACTAGGCTCTCCATCACTAGCAACAACTATACAACAACGCTTTTCATCTTTGATATGAAATTTGAAGATTTGAAACAATACTATGCTTCAACGAGTAGATATGCTCATTCTACTGCCAGTAACACTCATACACTGAAGCATCTATGCTCTACACTAGCTTTGAAGCATCCTCACACAATGTGGCCTTCTGTAACTCACTTAGATACTCAACCAACCAATACTCAACTCCAAAATTATGTATATACTATGTGTTGGGCAAAATTCATCTTGGGGCTGGGATCAAGAGTGCACAAATTAGACTAAATCAATCCACTAACACCACTACTTGTGCACTAAAGGTGTTCTCGTCATTGGAGGAAATTTTCAAACCATTATAGACCTTTACAACTTATTTGAGAAGTCTCTAGGAATTTCCATGCCAATTTTCATCCGATTTGCGCGCGAGGAATGCAAAGGATTTCTCGTGTTTTCTTTTGGTCGCACACACAACACTAGCTAAACTTGACCAGTCGCATGCACAAGCCTGCTTCCCAGCAACTGGATCTTTTCAGTTACATGCACAAGCCTGCATGGGAGCGACTGGGTAGAACATAAGGAAAAACAAGAGATCTTCAACTCTGAACCTCTGCCACCTATCTGGTCATCTTCTTTAGCATTTAAACATGCCTCCAAACCACTTCCAAGAATTGTGACACTTCTGCAAATAAGTCAAGCATGTCTCTCAAGTGCCACAACCAAGTTGACCTAAAAGGCCAACAAACAATATTGGCAAGAGTGCCAACAAGTACTCCAATCTCCGTCAAACATCTACACAAGCTACAACACATGTGTACACTACTGAAGCATCTCTTCAACATCATCATCAATCCAACACACAACTACAACAAGTCATCCTCATGAACATGAGCATGAAGACCTAAATGAAGGCCTAGTATGCAACTTATCAAGTGTGGCAACTCCATCCATGAACACCATACAACCAACAAGCTACATCATCAAGGCTGACATCATATAGTTGACATCAATGCCAACATAACCATCTCAAAGTCAATACAACTAGCTGCAACCATACACATCTGAAAGCATCCAAACATCAGCTAGACTACATAGGGTTGACATCATAAGGTTGACATCAATGCCAACATGAGCTAGCTGCCATCACGAACCAATGCAACATCAGCAAGCTGGAACCATGCACACCATAATGTCAACCCCTCTTTTCAAGAGTGGCGACGTCAATAATTCCTCTAATTATAAGACCATAATGATAAACCCCTTGTTTGCAAAGTTTTTTGGAAGAATGCTAGAAAATAAAATCAGCAATTGGGTAGAAGAAAGTGATAAACGTGCTAAAGGGAAAGCAAATTTTAGACCTAAACATTCCACAATTGATCATGGTATAACTTCAAGGCACGTCATTGAAAAAGTTTGGGAGAAAAAGGAAGAAGCCTTATGTTGCTTTGTTGATTTCAAAAAAGCCTTTGACACGGTTCCTAGAGATAAGTTTTGACATAAAATGGAGGAACTTAGGGTTCCTAAGCATTTGAGAGCAGCAATGCATATGTTGTATGAAGAGTGAAAGTCAAAATTAGAACTTCATAAGGCATCTTTGAAAGTTTTAGAAGTGATATTGGGGCCAAGCCGGATTGCCCATTGTCTCCTACCCTTTTTGGTTTATATATCGACAAGTTGGAGGAGAGACTAAATTCGCAAGGGGGTGACGGTATTGATTTGGGCCAGTTTGTTATAAGACTTCTTTTGTATGCAGATGATCTTATTTTGATTGCTAAATCTGGTCTTGGTTTGCAAGAGCACTTAATTTCCCTTGAACATTTTTTTAGAAGGGTGGGGATGCAAGTCAATATTAGTAAAATGAAAGTAGTGGTTATCTCTAACAAAAGAAAACATGACCAACATAAGTTATGCTTTGAAGGTAGCACTTTGGAAGAAGTTGCAGATTACAAATACCTTAGAATTGACTTCAACAAAAATCTAAGCTGGGATGACTGTAGAAAGAAAAGAACTTTGCGGGGTTGGAAAGCATTTTATGCTTTTCAAAATAGGTGTAGAGATACACAATTATGGGAGTCGAAAACTACTTAGTCTCTTTTTGGGCTTTTAGTGATTCTAGTGATTCTACATGGTTGTGAATTGTGGGCTAGCAGTACATCCGACATGTAGTGGAAACAAATTGAGAAAATTTAGAAGCGCTTGATTACAAACAAATTCAAAATTAGAATTGCAGTTCCTTATGCTATCTTGTTAAGTGAAACGGGGGTTGCTCCTATTGAAGCAATTGCTATGGTGCGAGTCATAAGGTACATTAAAAAAATTGAGCAAATGGAAGAGGGTAGATGGCCTAAGGTTGTATTTAATGACATAATGTGCAAAAGAAAGAAGACTTGGATGCGACAAAATAACAAATGGTTTAGTAAATGGGGTTTCTCTTGAACATGTGTCCCACAAACAGTAAGATAAAAGCATTTGTTATGGGTAAGTTCCACAAGCGTACTCGGGATAAAGAGCTAGGGAGTTTTTTTTTAACTATATTAAAGAGTTTAATCCCACTCGTAATGATCAACAAAAAATGTACATAGGGGCCAATATTTTTTGGAGAGCCAAAATTCTTATTGCTGAGTTAAAGACTAATTCTCATCAAATCTGTTGTGAAACAAGACGCCGAAAAAGACCGAAAGAAGTGTGGGAAGAAAGATTATATATTTTGTGCTCTTCCGGAAAATTGGAAACAAAAAAGCATTTCATTTAGAATGTGAGAACTTCAAAAACAACATGGAAAGTTATGCAGATATTCTCGTAATTAACTATTGGGATAATTTATTCAGCAAAAAGTTTATTGTGAGACTTGACATGAAAAGCGCTAAATACATGAATCAAATAACAAAACAATATGTTCCATAAACTAACAAAACAATCTATTCCATAAACTATCTTTAACCAGTAAACATTAAAATAATTACTTTTTCTTCTTTCCCTTAAAAAAAAATTCCAAACTCCAAACCAAATGTCTCTTAAAAAAAAAAAAAACCAAAAACTACACAAACAATGAATGAATGAATGATATTTTAATGTCTAAATGACTAAAAATAGTCTATGGGACCACCAACTTCCTTGTTTTTTGCCTTCTGCAATTCATTATTTTTCTTACTCGAATTGATGATGAGCTGACCGAACCTTATAACAGTTCCATCACTGAAAAGACAATTGCACAGAATTGATGCTAACATACTACGATAACTGTCCTTGATGTCTCTGAAAGTGTCACATTCCAAATTGAAATGTTTTTCTGATTCCACTGCCCCAGAAGTGCAAAAAGTACATACCCTTTCTTCCCAAGCTTCTTTAGGTCTCTTCCACTGTCCCGTTTATGTGAGTTAGTTCTTAATTGAGTTATAAGAACCTTTGCCCTCCACGGAATGCTAGCTCCAATGTATTCTTTTTTGTTGAAGATCACAAGTGGGGTTGAATTCCTGAACATAATACTTCTTTTTTCTACCCAACTCTTTTTCCCATATACCCTTACGGAACTTTTCCAACACAAAATTCTTTAATTCCTTGCTATTTGTGCGACGTGCATTCAAGTAAATATTCCATTTTTGCATCCATTTGTTGTTTTGTCTCATCCATGATTTCTTTTTTTCACTCATACCTTCATTAAAGATATCTTTCGGCCATCTACCTTCTCCCATTTGCTCCATTCTCTTTAGGTACATTATAAGACGCACCATGGCAATTGCTTCGATGGGCGCTGCCCCTGTTTCACTCAACATTATCTCATAGGGAACCGAACTTTTTATTTTGAACTAGCTCATGATCAAGTGTTTTTGAATTTATTTCCATTTAAAAAAAAAGACGCTGGTAGCCCACGATTCACACCCATATAATATCACTAAACAAACTAAAATTCCAAAAACATAACAAACCATTATTCCATCCACTTCATATAAACCAACCGCATATATTTTTATTTCTTAAAAATATTTTATTAGTTAAAAGGTGCTTGCTACGCCGAGAAAAGGACACGTGCTGTCTTAATTACGACCATACCAAACGAAACGAAAATATAGAGCAATTTGAAGTTTACAGAGTGCCAGAAGAGTTCTGGGAGGGTTCTGTCGGCAAACAGCATGAATTGAGACTTACACTAAACATCATAGCCAGCCAT
>JAXQQM020087020.1:0-30381 GCA_034641835.2 Pinus albicaulis
TGGGCCCACGATCTGAGAGAAATAGTTCACGATCGAGTAACAAAACTGCTGAGATATTCTTGACTACCCTCACGTATCCCTCCTCATTGTCACACGAAGAAACAAGTTCCACAAATGTATAATTCAAGGCTATACCAACCTTAGCATCAAAAATACTCGACCTTGCATCGCCTACGAAATCATTCGAAACAACGTCTTCATCAATGTACCCAAGAATGCCTTTTAGTGGGCCTTCAGGTGCGGCTTTTATTGCTGCTCTTACATCATCGTAAGATGATGGTTTCTCAAGGCGACATGTCAGATCCACAACTGACACATTGGGTGTTGGGACATGGAAAGCCATTCCAATTAGCTTTCCATTCAATTCTGGAAGGACCTTTCCAATAGCCTTTACAGCACCAGTTGAGCTTGGAATGATATTTTGTCCAGCACCACGACCTCTGCGCCAGTCCCTCATGGATAGACCATCTGTCTTACGTGGCCAGAGTTTGTTATTTCATGAATAGTAGTCATCAGGCCCTCGGCCAAATGCAATTCTTCATGAACAACGCTTGCGAGAACGAGACGGTGGATTTGTGCGGCTTGCGCGAACAATAGGCATTTCATCCTTATATGATCTTTCGTTTACTCCAACCACTTCGTTTACTCCAACCACAAACATGGGTACATCCACTGATTTCCATTGATTTGATTGACCCGACGGTTTCCATTCTTTGCCAATTGACTTCTTTATAAACCATTGATTTATTGTTTATTGATGAAATACGTTACAACACAGTTTTAACTCTTCCATACTTTGAAACCATTCACATTCCTCCATACAACAACTCACTCTATGACATCATATTATCATTGGATCCCCATCGATCCTTATAGTGATAGATGGTCGATCAACACACTTGTAACGCTGAATTTAGCTCGCATACATACGAATTATAGGTGAAACAATGTATAAATACACATACCAAACATATTTCAATTATACACAGAACTAGATTACAGTCTAAGGAATCTCAGCCTTAGTCATAATTTCTCCTGCGGTTACATTGTATCCTCCCACACCTCCTTTTTCACACAACATAGACTCTTTATATAGAAATTTTCAAAGCGTGAATCATCTAAGATCCCTGATTTTTTCTCCCTCAATTACTCAAACAAACCCCTAAATCTCTCATTATGCATACATCGAAAATAATTACAATTAATTAAACATTATTAGTTCCATCAATTTAGTTCTGTTTTAACCAAATTTTCCCCAGTTTACAATGACTGTCCACGTTTTCTCCTTTCACAGCTTTGGATTCTGATTTTTAATGAAAGTGCTAGGATGCTCCTGCATCAGTCTCCCGAGGTACAAAAATTCTTATGACCTCCTGGTAATATGTTTTCTTCATCTATTAGCAATTCTATCCACATCCTCTGTGGAATTTCCCTTTGTGATCTTCTCGTAAAAACATTCTTGAGCAATTCTACCCACATCCTCTATGGAATTACCCTTTGTGAGTTGAAACAAAACCTCTGCAATAGCAAGTCCTCCCTACTACCAAATACCTCACCAAGCATCTCTCTTCTGAGCTTAGTCTTTCGGCATCTCTTTGGTTCTCTCCTCTAGAACCATTTGAGCACTCCTGCTCTAGGCTACTGCAATCTTCTCACCTTCCTCTACTGCTACCTACACAACATATAAAAACCACAAGCTTTAAAAATCTTCAACAGAACTATACCTCTTCTTTCTTCGCATGCAAACTCTTTCTCGCAGGAAATCCTTTCCCGACTCTGATACCACTTGAATGCAACAAAACTGCACTTTTCCCAATTCATAGATCTGTGGGTTATGGGCCCACGATCTGAGAGAAATAGTTCACGATCGAGTAACAAAACTGCTGAGATATTCTTGACTACCCTCACGTATCCCTCCTCATTGTCACACGAAGAAACAAGTTCCACAAATGTATAATTCAAGGCTATACCAACCTTAGCATCAAAAATACTCGACCTTGCATCGCCTACGAAATCATTCGAAACAACGTCTTCATCAATGTACCCAAGAATGCCTTTTAGTGGGCCTTCAGGTGCGGCTTTTATTGCTGCTCTTACATCATCGTAAGATGATGGTTTCTCAAGGCGACATGTCAGATCCACAACTGACACATTGGGTGTTGGGACATGGAAAGCCATTCCAATTAGCTTTCCATTCAATTCTGGAAGGACCTTTCCAATAGCCTTTACAGCACCAGTTGAGCTTGGAATGATATTTTGTCCAGCACCACGACCTCTGCGCCAGTCCCTCATGGATAGACCATCTACTGTCTTTTGTGTAGCTGTTATTGCGTGAATAGTGGTCATCAGGCCCTCAGCAATACCAAATTCTTCATAGACAACCTTTGCAAGAGGAGCAAGACAATTAGTTGTGCAGCTTGCACTTGAAACAATAGGCATTTCATCCTTATATGATCTTTCGTTTACTCCAACCACAAACATGGGTACATCTGTTGATTTCCATCAATCTGATTGATCCAACGGTTTCCATTCTTTGTTGATTGACTTCTTTATACACCATTGATTTACTGCTTATTGATGAAATACGTTACAACACAGTTTTAACTCTGCCATACTCTAAAACCACTCACATTCCTCCATACAACAACTCACTCTATGACATCGTATTATCATTGGATCGCCATCGATCCTTATAGTGATCGATGGTCGATCAACACACTCGTAACACTGAATTTAGCTCGCATACATACGAATTATAGGTGAAACAATATATAAATACACATACCAAACATATTTCAATTATACATAGAACTAGATTACAGTCTAAGGCATCTCAGCCTTAGTCACAATTTCTCCTGCGGTTACATTGTATCCTCCCACACACCTTTGTCACACAACACAGACTCTTTATATAGAAATTTTCAAAATCGTGAATCATATAAGATCCCTGACTTTTCTCCCTCAATCGCTCAAACAAACCCCTAAATCTTTCGTTATGCATACATGGAAGATAATTACAATTAATTAAACCTTATCAGTTCCATCAATTTAGTTCTGTTTTAACCAACTTTGCCCCAGTTTACAATGATTGTCCACGTTTTCTCCTTTCACAGCTTTGGATTCTGATTTAATGAAAGTGCTCGGATGCTCCTACATCAATATTGAGTTACAAAATTTATTATATATTAATAATAATCTACTTAGAGTTATTATGACATATTCTTTTTAGTTTTATTTTATTATAATATACTTCAAGGTATGTTACAACAAATAGCTCTTATCAATTCTTGGGAAAACACATTGATTCGTCATTTGTTATTCTCTCATTAGCATTTTCTTCTTCTAGTTTACAAAAACACGCTCCATGAAAATGTGATCATTATCCCTAAAACAAAAAAGAGAATCCAGTGAAACTTATAGGTGGTAAAACACCATGAAATCAGGGATTTGCTGCTAAATACAGAGTAAACGTGACAGTTTTAAGAGAAAAAATATCATTGGAGTGTCCAAATGGCTGAGAAAACATCATTAAACTTGTGACCTTGATATTGTTGCTCATGAATTGTTTGAACCAAGTCCCCTCCAAGGTATTCCCAGAAGGCAACCAACATTCTTCGCCCCATGCACACTAAACAACATTGAAGGGAAGATCACTGAAGAATTGTTGAGCAAGGAAAGGATATATCTTCCATGTGTAGGATTGTCAAAGAGTGGCATTGTTGAGTGATTGCTTGATGAGGCGCGGGAGTGTTCAATGTTGTGTAGATTGGCTTTTGCCATGAGACCAATAGGTTGAGCTAATTGAGTTTAGAGTCTCATATGCGCTTCCTTTACTCTTTGACTTGGATGTCCAATCCATTGTCAATTCTTATGGTTTGACAGTTAATCACTCCTTGACAATTGGTTTGGTGGACTTCCCTTGCATTCATTTACATGCAAGTGTTCATAGCTAGCTTTGTATACAACATTTCAAGTTTATATTTTTTTTTTTGTGGATCTATGAGTCCCACAGTGAATTACACCTTGACAATTGATTTAGTGGAGTTCACTTGCATTCGTGTACATGTAAGAGTTCCTACCTAGCTTTGTATTAGAGCATTTTATGTTTACATTCTGTTTTGTGAATCTATTAGTCAAACAGTGAATGGATGAGCTCGGAATTTGAAATGTCAATTCTGCTGCTATTATAATTGCATATGAATTCAACTGTTACATATTTAAAATTTTCAAATTGAGTGACCCAATGTTCACATGAAATCATCAAAACACAACCACGAAAAAGAGCAAATTTTTTGTTCTAATATCATATCACTCTGCATGTTTACTGTACACAGCATCTAAAACTGTCCAGATCATTACTTTGCACTTACAATAAGAATTCTTTTCCACACAGACTAAAGAGGAAATTGTGTCCTTATTATTACCTTACACTCGCGTTTCAACACAATCTCAGAGAAACTTCACGTTTGTCATTCAATTATATAGTAGACTAGCATAATGTGGCATCTTAAATTTCTTCAACAAAATTATTTTATTCCATGAAATTATCATTAAATATGGTTCACATATAAATACAGTTCACAATTTATTATTTTCCTCAACAAAAGATAAAAGTAATATTTCATATGAATACGAGCCTGGCCCAGTTGCCAATTCCTATAGTATAAAATAAATAAAAAATAATATCGATTATGAATAAATAAACAGAACATAATCACATATGAAGATTTAATTCTAGCACTGAAAATCTCAACTTGAAAGAACAACCAGCAGAAAAGAGGCATGCATTGTGATCATCCTAAGGACCCTTTAATTGCACTCATCCATAGGGAGTCATACGCCACTTTTTCAAAGTTAAGGCAAGAAATAAGGCTAGAACATCTCAAGTCGCAAGAATGAAGTCAATCAAAGCCCTCTAAACGACATTGAAGCTTCATCAATTCTTTAAATATAAAGATCCTCAGAAAATAAGTAGTTACAAAAAACATTAGATGGCGTCAAAATTTCATCCTTTAGTGGCCATGCTAAAGAATGAAGGAGATGGCAACCTTTCCCAACACTAACGCACATTAGGATATCCGAACCTGCACATGTGCTGCTGATTTTACTCAATCATACATCCTAGAAATAGAATATCAAATGATCAATAATTCCTTCCCCAAAGTACCCATTTCTTGGCTGGATTCCCAGATGCAAAGCAAACAGTACTTACAGAAGTCAAGAGGATTATTCAGATTTCCCATACCAAGAAAATTGGTGCCAAAAGTTATATGAATATTATCATTAACAGAAACTTTCAAGTGATTAGTACCCTCGGAACTAGTCTATCAGTTTCTCTCCCTCAATGTTGAAGGTCAACAAGAAATTGCAACACACACACTAGTGTGGGACCATAGGTCCTAGCGATACATTTAGTGTTGTTTTCTGCTCAGAGACAAATTTAGAGTTGTGTATACAGACCAAAGGCCTAGGACATCTTATATAGCAAGGAGCATCTAGTATAACAGATGGAGTTATCAATAACCATCTCTCATGCTATCTCTTGTAAAACAAGGAAAGTTAATCTGAATGGGACCAAGACCTTCAGAAACTGAAACAGAGGAAGGGATATTGTAGAGGCAAAGTGCATAAATCTAATATAAAAGCAATAGACAATTCAGAGATAGTTTACTGCAAAGAGGGCCGATTCAGAAATACCTCATAGAAATAAGTTATTAGAAGGTGTATGTAGTGAATGAAATGTAGAGGAGATATTAGTTAACATTGAGCTGATATCCAGATAAACAATACCACCATGCATAGGCTTACCAATCTAAGAATCCATACATGACAATAGCATTTTAAAAACACCCTCCCAAAGCAACTAATATAGTAGAAATACGGTTTAGATGAATAGAGGAACAGAATATCATGCATGAGCCATATTTAAAGCGCTTGACTAATCGGAGCATGGGTATCAACTAGGATAAATCCATACCACAGATCAATGAGCCACTCGCATTCCAAAACATGATACAAGAGAATGGATGAAGTGAAATGATCTATTTAAATAACACATAAGAGAAAGTTACAGACTGTGAAATACCAAAGACCAGAATCCTCTTTAACAGATGGAACTCCTCCTCACTGAGACCCTACGGGCTCTGAGCCTTTATACAATAGTTTTACAAAATGTATACAAACAGCCTTCACTGCATAATTTTCTGATAAAATCTGGAACCCTCTATAATCTGTTCTTCGGGGGTTTTATAGAGAAAAAGAAAACTTAATAAAATGAAGTAGGTGATGAACCATCAATTTGCTTCATAAAGACAAGATGGCGGAAACGTGCATGCCCATATTGCTCGATGACTTTGCAGTGCTGTACGTTCTCTGTAGCCTGCTTTCGGAAATAAATGCACTGGGTGAAAGTCTCTTCAGGGGCACGGTATAGAGATAAAACCATATGAACATTCCATCCTCTCCTGAAAGAAAATCCTGCTGAAATGAAACCTGAAGGGTATTGTTTCCTGTGCATGGTACCCTCTGTCTTCTAACCTTGAATTAATGCCTGAAACCTTCAATGTTGATCGCCGAATTCCTCTGATTTCCCACTGATACTCTTTGCCGCAACATTAATACTTCTGATTGCAAAATCTATGTTTTGAATGATTCTGGGGGGGTTTGATAGATTTTACCCCTGCTTCTTTAATGAAAGCCGTGTCGTAACAGCTTCATAAGCCCTGCTCCATAAATGTAACTATTGGAAGATAGTCCTTTCCTGTGTCCTCTACTTTTGTAATGGAGGTTGTGAATTATGGCAACTTTCTGCCGATGTAACCCTGCAAAATCCACAAATTCGTTAAAGAAAACCATGCATGGGAAGATGAACACTGTGGGGATGATGGTGAGACAACGCGGCATGGTGGAGAGGTCGTGAAATGCAGGAAGATGATGGGAAATGCAGCGTGATGGTGGGAGGTGGAAATGGAGAGGGTTGGCGGAGCGTAGCAGATGAGAAACTTTTAATTTGACCTTTAGAATGATATATAAGGAAGGCGAAAGAGAATGCGTTGAATGGCACGTGGAATGGTGATGTGGAGGAGGACCGGCTCAATGGTGTGGCGTGGGTTAAATGAGGGTCGTCCGATCTTGGCGGAGATCGACGGTGGAGGACGCGTAGGAGGGCGACGAATAGTGGGGCAAGGGGTCGAATATGTTGTGATTAAATGTCATGTAGCTTCGAAGAGCGACAACCATTGGATGAAGACCCCCAGATCGGACGGTTGTTCTGAATATCGTGCTGTGACTTTGACCGAACAATAATGCGCGATGGAGAGCGGTTTTGGAGCCGTACGCGGAGACACGCGGCGAGCGATGTATGGAATCGCTCTGATTTGAGGAATACCGCCTGCCGCTTGAAAATTGGTGCGATATACACCACCAATTTTTGCAATGGAAGAGGGCATGGGGACCACCAGGACAGGCAAGCTGCGGGCCGTTGATTTCACCGTTTGATCGGACGGTAGTCAGGCGGGGTATGGGCGTGACGGAGGTGAACAAACATCGTCTGATCTGTACAGATCGGCGGCTCAGTATGCGCCCGATATACATTTGATAAGCGCCTTTCGGTCTGGCGCATGGTCTAGCGCCTGGGTCATGCGGAGGGAAAGACAGAGGGGCTAGGGCCTAATATATTTTCAAATGTGGGTTTTTGGCATTTTATGCAATTTTGAGACTGGGGAGAAAGAAACGATAAGCGGAAAATGGATTTTTAGGCCAAACAGAGGGGTTTCGAATGGTTTAAGTGAAATTACTGGTTAGAATTTTGACCGAATGTTGAGATGGTCAACATTGGCTCCACCTGGGGATGGCACGTTCATCCCTGGACGTGTCGAGAACTTCGCAGACCACCTAATCATCTTTTATGCAAACTCCGTTCTTCAGAAATTCCACTTTTCATTTCATGATTCATCACAACACCCACGTTATTGAAACAAAGATGAAACCAAAACTAATATACAATATGATACATTAGGCTCTCTCGGCCTGCATCAGAATTGGAAGTAGGGTTTAAGAAACTGCCCATTTACAGGGGCATCAAGCAAGCCTCCCTGTAAATTCTCCAGCTTGTAAGTGTTATTACCTCCCTGTTCCATGATTTTGAAGGGGCCGAACCAAAGTGGATCGAATTTACCATGTTTTCCTTTTTCAGCCCTCCGGATGTCCCATCTGAGCACTAGATCACCAATTTGCAAATTCTGGTCCTTAGCATGCTGATCAAAAAGGTATTTAATTTTCTCCTGATACTCTGTCAGCCTTTGATTTACCTAATTGCGTGTTTCTTCCAATTCCACCAACTGATTTATTCGCCTGATCATATCATCAGGCTCTTCCCGACTTTCCTGCATGAATCGAGCTACTGGTAGAGCTAATTGGATAGGAAATACTATTGCCCTCCCATATACCAATTCATATGGGCATTTTCCAGCTGCTCTCTTGCTGGTAATTCTATTGGCCCACAGAGCAAATTTTAACTGGGAATCCCAATTTTTCTGGTTTTCCTTTATAGTCTTCTTCAAAGCTCTCACCAAGGTTTTATTGGAAGACTCTGCCAAGCCATTTCCTTATGTATAGTATGTTGTAGAGTGACTTAATGTGATGTTATCTTGGTGATATAAACTCACAAACTTTTTGGACTTGAAAGCCTGGGCATTATCAGTCACTATTCTGGCAGGGCAACCAAACCTGGATATGATGTTTTCCTCCATGAACTTTATGATCACAGTATCTCTGGCGTTCCTCACGGGTATGGCTTCCACCCATTTTGTGAAATAATCGGTGGCAGTTAATATCCATTTATGCTGACCACTCGATGGAGGATGTATTTCACCTATAAAATCAATTCCCCATTGTCTGAATGGTTCATCCACGTGCATGGGAATCATGGGCAGAGGTGCTAATTTCTGTCTTTCAGCAAATTTCTGACACTTCTCACAGGCTCTAACCTGGGTAAAAACATCTCCAAAAAGCTTGGGCCAATAAAAAACCGCCTTCAGGATTTTGTGAGTAGTGGCCCTCCAGCTGTAGTGACCCCCACAGATTCCCTCATGAAATTCAGCCATTATACTCACTACCTCATCCTCCGTGAGACACAGGAGTAGGATACCTGACGGATCTCGCTAGTATAGCCGGCCATTGGCGACTATATATTTCTGTGATTTTAATCTTAGTGTTCTGTATTTAGCTTTGTCACAGCTTGGTGGGCAGCTGAGTGTGAGGAGATATTATACTATCTCTTTGTACCACTGATTGGTGAGGTAATTTACATGTATTTCTGGAGTGGCTACCCCAATTCCCTGTCACTCTTCTTTCTCCTCAGGTTCCTCACTTGCCATGTTGGACAGGTTTATACCCAAAGCTTGATAGTTTGATTCAGATAGGATGTTGGCCAACCCTTGTCCTTTGATCAGCTTAGTAGGGCGGATGTCTAAGTCATACTCCTGTATCTTACAATCCACTTCCCCCTTTTTCCTTCACTATCCTCCTGAATAAGAATATCTTTTACAGCAGCTGTAGGCACAAATGCAGTGATATGGGACTATAAGATATATACGCAGAATGCTTTGAGGGATTTCACTAGGGCGTATGCTTGCTTTTCCAATATGTTGTACTTTAATTCTGCATCCCGGAGCACCTGACTGAAGAAAGCTATGGGCTGTTCATACCCCTCCTCATTTTTCTGCAATAAAACTCCTGCTATTGTATGAGGTGATGCAAAAGAAAAGATCATGAAAGGTTTATCATAATCTGGCCCAGCTAGCACAGGGGCTTTTGCAAAAGCATTTTTTATCCTGGTAAATGCCTCTCGTGATTCCTGGGACCATCTAACTTCATTATCTTTCTTCAACATGTCAGTTATATGCCTAACTATTTCAGCATAGTTAGGAATAAACCTTCTTAGGAAATTGATGCGCCCTAGGAATACTTGCACCTCTTTCTTATTTCTGGGAAAAGAAATACCATTTATAACCTCTACCCTCTTAGGATCTATCTTCACCCCATCTTTAGTCACAATGTGTCCCAAAAGTTTTCCCTCTTCTAAAGCAAATAAATACTTTTGAGGATTAAGGGAAATACCATACCTTCTGCATTTCTAAAAAGTTCTACGCAGATGCTCAATGTGCTCAGTATCATTCTTGGAAAATACAGTGATATCATCGAGGTAGACCACCAGGAATTTATCCTGCTCCCCAACAAAAGCAATGTCCATGGCCCTCTGAAAAGTGGCCCCCGCATTAATCAATCCAAAAGGCATCCTGGCATACATAAACGTACCCCAAGGTGTGGTGAAAGAAGTCTTCTTTTGGTCCTCTGGAAGTACAGCCACTTGATTATAACCAGAGAACCCATCCATCATTGACATTCTGGAAGCTCCAACTACCCTCTGCAAGATGTGATCCATCTTAGGCAGTGGATAATTGTCCTTTAAGGATGCTCTGCTTAAATTTCTGAAATCCACACACAACCTTATTTCTCCATTATTATTCTGGACAGGGACTAGGTTTGCCACCCATTCCGAGTACCTCAATGGTAAAATTATTTTGGCCTTTAAAAGTTTCTTAATTTCCTTCTCAATGGAAGGAAGCAGCAGGGGATTTATTTGTCTGAGCTTCTGCTTATGAGGCTTTGCATCTCCTTTCAGTGGAATTTTGTGCTGCATAATACTGATGTCAAAAATTTTCAAGTCCTGATAGGACCATGCAAACACATCCTTGTAAGACCGAAATAATTTATGATATAGATTTTTATATTCTCTAGGGATTCAGCCTCAGTACCAAGATTCAGGTCTTCTACCTGATTTTCTTCTACCACTTTGATTGGCTGCAGTGGGACATCATTCTTATCAAATAATCTTTCTAGAGGCACCAATCCTCTAGGTATTATGTTTCCCTTTAACTGCAACACTTTATTACCTGCCACTTTCCTCTCCCAATTTCTTTCTGAAGTATCTTCAGACTCAACCTCTTCTTCATCAGCATCAATCTCCATATTGGAGAATTCTCCCACTGTTTCCAGGAATCTCTTCATCTGTTCTTCATCTTCAAATACCTGCCAGTGTTTGATGTTATCTAGGATCGATGGTCGATAACGCACCTCAACTTCATATCTTAAAAGAGGTATCTGAGGTGGTCGAAATGTGTTAGCAGCTACAGCAAGGGAATCAACCATCCTATTCTGTTCTCGAGGCATGAACTGGATATTGAACGCCAAGAAGAAATTTTCTACCATGTCCCAAACTTCATTCCTATAAGCCCTTAGCCTAGGATGTTTGGTCTAACACTAATTCTTGACTTGTCTAACCACCAGTTATGAATCTCCCAGAACTTTTAAGCTTTGTATGTTCATGTTCCTCGCTGTCTGCAATCCTAACATAAGTGCTTCATATTCAGCGACATTATTAGTGGCTTCATATTCTAGCTTGAAAGACAATGGAACCGAAATTCCTATAGGAGAAATCAATAATATTCCAGCCCCATTACCTTCCTTTCAATTTTCCACATCAAAATGGAGTGTCCAGATTCCTGCACCATGGATTTCTGCGGACTGTTCAGTCTTGATCTGAAAGAAAGATGGTTCATGAGAATAATCTTGATCTTCTTCCAACATCAAGCATGAAAAGTATCCTTCCTTACTATAGACTGGTGAATTTACAAAGTTGTCAGCCTTAGTCACCATCTTGACAAATCTAGTCTCCCTGTACAACCTCCTCTCTTGGCCACCAAAAACTGGGATAGTGGCATATGTTAAATCCATCTTGAGTGATCCACCGATTTTTTTTCCCCATGACCTTGAAAACAACATACCAAAACGAGCTAGGATGTCAGCCACCACGATTTCCATTACCAAACTTTTTGCTGGGATTTGGGCCAAATTGACCACCAAATCCTTGATCATCCCCAAGCATTTAACTCTTTTGGAATCAAATGAATAGAGGTCCTTGTATGGTCGGGTGATTTGTAATCCTAGTTTTTCCATGACTAACAGAGATATTAGATTATGGGAAGCTCTAGAATCTAACAGAAAATTATGTAACAAGAAAATACAATCACTAGGATATTGAAGGCAAAGGGAGGAGTGAGAAGACCCACTCTTCAACAGGGACCAAAGACAACCATGGGTCTTTCTTTCTTGAAGGTATGAGTAAATCCTGAGAGTGTTAAGCTTCCCTGAGGAGTATGAATGAGTACTTGGGATTGATATTGTGTTGTTTCAACAACTCCTATTGGCAGACCGTGGATTTTGACTTTTCAGTCCTTTGCACTTAAAAACAGTGGTGGAAGACTGTTACAACTACTTTTTTACTCTTTATTTTCAGCCAGTTTGATTGATGATACTGTACTCTGGAATTAGAAGACCTAGACTGATTTGAAGTGAGGGAAGGAATTGACTTCCATTAGACCGTGAAGGTATAACTTACAAGCCCTTACCTTTGTCTGTGACCTTTTGCATTGTTGACTCCTTCTAAGCAGGTGCTTCCTTCTAGGGTGGCTCCTCTTCTTGATCTTGAGTACGAGTCCTTTTCCTAGAAGATCTAAGATCATATCTTCTATTGAACTGTGCTTCTAGAAGGAACTGCAGAAATTTTTACAAATAATGATCAATTTCATTTTTCCGTGTCTCTGTCTTTCTTCTTCTTGCAATGGCATCCAGCGCTGCTTCAGAAGGGTGACTTTTCCATCACTGCTTGAAAAAGGGAAAGATTTGATCCTCTGGCCCATAAGGCCGTCTTTCTCGTAGAATCATCTATCGGCCCATTAGGGAATTTTGAGGTTTTAAAAATGCCTCCTCAAGGAAATATTAAAATAACGCTTAAACCAATAAAATAATATTAACATCCAGACCAATTTTTGCACCACAATCCATGTAACCATAGTTAAATTCAATTCAAAATTTGTACCAAAATAAAATTACTAAAAAAATTGTATTGATGTGACTATAAATAAGAATGAGCTTTTCAAGAAAAATTCATTATCATTGCACAACTAATGCATTTTTCCTTTGTACTTAAATAACGTAAAATTAAATATAAATATAAATTCTTAAATTCTTAAATTTTATATTATATGTTATTAATTAAAATTTATATTATTTAAATTGTATAATAACATCTAATTAATATACTATATAAAAATAATATAATATAATATAATATAATAAATGTATATGGATGTGCATTGTTTCTTTCAAGAAATATGAAACGACAATAATATATTTTTATTTAAAAAGTGTGAAATGACATTTATTATGAGTACTTTAATTTGACTTTAAAAGTACTTAGAGCACTACCATGGTTAACCATGAGTTTTTATCCACCATTGAGAATGTGACATGTAAGTACCTTTAACTCAAGAAATGCCACCTCAACCATTAGGGATGATGTCATCCCCTAAAATGTGATTAGTTCTCATAAAGTGAATTTTGATTGTACATTTTTCTTAGAGGCCCATTTGACCTCAAAATTCCCCTAATGCTTCCAAAATAAGGGTACCGATCATGTTGTCTTTGTTTCCTTGGCAATAGCTTGTGCAGTGGTTTCCATAATTTCCAGACTAACTCTATTTGAAACATTGTGGGAATTCTTGGCCTCCAATTCAAGCTTGACCACCTTTTTACTCAATTTGGTCATTTCGTCCGTTCTGTCTGTGTCTCTGTCTTGGTTAGAGGTAGATACCTCTTCTTTGCCCCTTCTTCTGGTATCTTGTTTAGATCTTCCTTTTGATTTACCAGTGGAGGCGAAGTTTGCTTCCAACTCTAGTGCATATGCCTGAGCATCATCCAGAGTAGCAGGCTTTCTTTCTCTGAGAGAGAAACCAAATTCTAAATCAAAGGCTGCTACAAAAACAACTTTAGCAGTAGTTTGATGAGGTTTCATGTCAGCAGGAAGGCTCAAATACAATTTATTAAATCTCTTGATAAATTCTGACACCCCTTCATTATGTCTTTTATTGAGTGTATTAAACTCAGTAAGACATTTTCCATGATATTTCTTCTCCCCCCATTTTCTGAGAAAAGTATCTTCCATATTATCCCAAGTGGTAATAGAACGACCTGCCAAAGTCTTAAACCATTTTCGAGCTTCACCATCAAGAGATTGCACAAACAGTCTTAAGACCACATCTAAATGTTCAACATTAAAGTTCTCTGCAAAAGAGCAGAAAGTCTCAAGATGTTTTTGAGCATCAATCTCATTTTCCCCATTGAATCTGGGCAAGATCTTAAGATAATCTTGGGGCATATCATTCAACACTTGGGGTAATGCCAGAGGAGCATATTTATTTAGCAAGAAGCCTGGAACATTTGCCATTGGAGGGGGTGGAGGTAGTGCAATATTTTGATGAGTAAGAGGAGGAGGAGGAGGTGGAAGTGGAGTATGAATAACAATAGGAATATACTCAACTGCAACTTGAGGGGTTGAGGGGAACAAAGGTCTGTTAACAGCAGATACTTCGGTGACTTCCTTGACCTCTTCGACCTCAGGAGTAGGATGAAGACTGTATTTAAATTGGAAACCTCCTTGGGGTGGACTATCTGAATAGTAATTGGTATCTCTAACAATGGATTCGGGAATTTGCAATTGAGAATCTTGAGAGGAGGAGGATGGAAAGTCTTCTTGAGAGAATTCGGGAATCTCAGAATGGACTGATTTTCTTTCCTTCCAATTTCTTCTATGTATGATCTTTTCAGGGTCAGACATTGAAGGTGTCTTTGGCTTAGACGTATCTGACCTCAGGTGTGGCTTACGAAGAGCCAGGACTGCAAAGATATTTATCAAATGAACAAATGTGGAGTCGCCAAGGTGAGGGATCTAAAACTCTCAACTCTCCATACTCACCTGCTTGAAGAGTGAATTAGATTTTGTCGAGGCCCAGGGATTTTAAAATTTCTCAACTTCGTTCCCCGGCAACGGTGCCAAAAAGATGTTGTCGTTCCTAGAGACAGCCTAGAGTTGTGATAGACCAGTGCCTAGGACATCTTATATTAGCAAGGAGCATATAGTATAACTGAGGAAGTTATCAGTAAAAATATCTCATGCTATTTCTTGTAAAACAAGGAAAATAAGTCTGAATGGGACCAAGACCTTCAGAAACCGACACAGAGGAAAGAATATTGCAGAGGCAACATGCAAAACTCTAGTATAAAAGAAACAGACAATTCAGAGACAACTTACTGCAAAAAGGGCCAATTCAGAAATACCTCACAGAAATAAGTTATCAGAAGGTGTATGTAGTGAATGAAATATTGAGGAGACATTAGTTAACATTGAGCTGATATCCAGATACACAATACCACTATGCATGGGCTTACCAATATAAGAATCCATACATGACAATAGCGTTTTAAAAACACCCTCCCAAAGCAAATAATATAGCAGAAATACGGTTTAGATGAATAATGGAATAGAATATCATGCATGAGCCATATTTAAAGCGCTTGACTAATCCAAGCATGGGTATCAACTAGGATAAATCCATACCAAAAATCAGTGAGCCACTCGCATTCCAAAACATGATACAGGAAAGATGGATGAAATGAAATGATCTATTTAAATAACACATAAGAGAAAGTTATAGACTGTGAAATACCAAAGACCAGAATCCTCTTTAACAGATGGAACTCCTCCTCACTGAGACCCTATGGGCTCTGAGCCTTCATACAAGAATTTTACAAATTGTATCCAAAAAGCTTTTCACTGCATAATTTTCTGATAAAATCTGGAACCCTCAATAATCTGTTCTTCGGGGTTTTATAGAGAAAGAGAGAACTTAATAATTGAAGTAGGTGATGAACCATCAATTTGCTTCATAAAGACAAGATGACGGAAACGTGCACGCCCATACTGCTCGATGACTTTGTGGTGTTGTACGTTCTCTGTGGCCTGCTTTCTGAAATAAATGCACTGGGTGAAAGTCTCTTCAGGGACACGGTATAGAGATAAAACCATATGAACATTCTGTCCTCTCCTGAAAGAAAATCCTGCTAAAATGAAACCTGAAGGGTATTGTTTCTTGTGCATGGTACCCTCTGTCTTCTAACCTTGAATTAAGGCCTGAAACCTTCAATGTTGATCGTTGAATTCCTCTGATTTCCCACTGATACTCTCTACCGCAACATTACTATTTCCGATTACAAAATATATGTTTTGAATGATTCTGGAGGGTTTGATAGATTTTACCCCTGCTTCTTTAATGAAATTCGTGTCGTAACAGCTTCCTAAGCCCTGCTCCATAAATGTAACTATTAGAAGATAGTCCTTTCCTGCGTCCTCTGCTTTTGTAATGGAGGTTGTGAATTACGGCAACTTTCCGCCGATGTAACCCTACAAAATACGCAAACTCGTTAAAGAAAACCATGCACGAGAAGATGAACACAGTGGGTATAATGGTGAGACAGGGCAGCATGGTGGAGAGGTCTTGAAATGCAGGATGATGATAGGAAATGCAGCGTGACGGTGGGAGGTGGCAAAGGAGAGGGTTGGCGGAGCATAGCAGATGAGAAACTTTGAATTTGACCTTTAGAATGATATATAAGGAAGGCGAAAGAGAATGCGTTGAATGGCACGTGGAATGATGACATGGAGGAGGACCGGGTCAATGGCGTGGCGTGGGTTAAATGAGGGCCATCCAATCTTGGCGGAGATCAACGGTGGAGGACGCGTAGGAGGGCGACGGATAGTGGGCCAGGGGTCGAATATGCTGTGATTAAATGCCGTGTAGCTTGAAGAGCTATAGTCGTTGATGAAGACCCCCAGACGGATGTACTGCTGAAATTATCGCCAATGGCTGAAAGACCGTCAATGAGTGATAGAGAGGGAGCTGGAGCCGTACGATATACGCCGCTAACCATTTTGCGAACGTTCATTTTGAGGAATACCGCCGCGCGTTTGAAAGGTGCGATATAAACCACCGGTTATTGCAATGGGAGCGGGCGTGGGGACCACCGCTACAGGCAGGCTACGGATCGTTGATTTCACAGTTTGATCGGACGGTAGTCAGGTGGGCTATGGGCGTGACGGAGGTGAAAAAACACCGTTCGGAGCCCGAGACAGACGCGCTAGAACGACCTCGATATACACTATAAGCGCCTTCGTCCGGCACATGGGGTTCAGCCAGCCGGCGTGAGGAAAGACAAAGAGGCGGAAATAGGGGTTGGGGCGCCCAATATATTTTCAAACGTGGGTTTTTTGGCCTTTTTATGCAATTTGAGACCGGGGATAGGGGAATGAGCATGGAGACGGATTTAGGTCAAACAGTAGGGGTTTCTAATGGTATAAGCTAAATTATTACTTTTTACCTCGATGTATCGTCGATATGGTCAAGAAGTGTGAAGGCCACCTGATTAAATAAATTGGTGCAGTGTTCAGTTTAATTATCCCTTAATTAAATTGGACAATAAAATATAATCTTATCTCATGATCACTTGTAATAGTTAAATGAGTGTGATAGACTTAGTTAGCTCATGAATTTCGAGTTGAGGGTGGTTGGTGAGGCATGTAGAGTAATTCTATTAGTTATGGAGTCCGAATTGTAGTTGGTGCATTAGTTTAATGCATGAGTTATCAGTTAACTCAGTTAGGTGAGTTAGCGTGAGTTGAACTAGTTGTAACTGTTTGTTGCACTAGTGAGAGATAAAGTGAATTAAATAATATTTAACACCGGCGACCGTTGATATGCCATGCAACCGATGATTACCACAGCTAGCCACATGCATGCTCGGGCCCAAAGGAGACCCGGTTGAGACAAAGGTTGAAGGGATGTTGTTAATTTCGACAACTAGGTCCAAACTCATGTTGTAATGCCTCGTATTACAGCTGAAGATGGCTGAATCTCGCAGAGGTAAAATCCATATATAATATGTCTTAATCCGATGAGCAGAACATTTATTTTTATATTAAGAGTTCTTGATTTCGAGGACTAGCTTTTTGGGCAACCAAGGAAGAGTTAAAACTGAAGGAGCTTTTTGGGAAATTTCACTTCGTTTTAAGAGATTTTTTGCATCTTAGGATTTACATGCTTGTAGTGATTTGCATTAGGTGCATTTCAGCATTTAGTTAGCTTCTTAGTTTTTGAGAGTGTGAGTTTTCTATTCGAAAAGAAAATATAATTTTTAGTCTCGTAGAACCTGTATAGAGATTACTCTTCATCGAAAGACAAAGAACTGCATTTGCATGTAGTTAAGTTTTTATTAATTTCTTTTGCGTCAAAACACCATTGGTTTCATCCCCATATCCTTGTGACTTAATATAACAACCCATAAAATAAGCGATTTAATTTAAAATCAAATAGCAAGTTTTTCTAAGTGTCAATCACCAACTAGCTAGGTTGTAGGGCCTTGGAATAGGTGAGTGGAGAGTTAACTCTCCAAGGCCGCTCAAACAAACATAGAAGTTGATTAATTGAGCGAAATCCAACTCCGTGAGGTGAACTGGGAAAGCTCTCATCCGAGAGTCAAGCGCGAGGGGAAGTGAAGGTTGAGAAGAGGGATACCCCCCCTCCGATTAGCTGAATCTGACCTCAAGACCGTTCCGCCCAGCTTCTGATACGGATTGGTGTCCATAGTTGCCGTTCCTAGGTTCCACACAGGTGACTGCGGGGGGGAATACCCGTGGTACCCGAGGCAGACGTCGCATCACTTTCAGCAGTACTTCTGGGGGGTGCCCTTGCGAAGCTTGGGTGCTTGAGCCGGCAAAGGCTGTCGTTAGGAGGTCGGCATAACTGTTTCTGATACCTTCGCTAGTTGTTCTGGGCCCTAATCATCCCAGACTGCTTTCGGAAGGCCCTATACTTCGCTTTCCTGTATTTTGGTGTCCAGTCCTCATCACCCGGAGCGGAAATACTTGGAGGCTGTTTGCTTGCTGTTTCTCAGGGATTTTTATTCTAGTGAGTGCTCTTTGCTCCTAGCTTGCCTAGCTTTTCACTTTGTTGAGTCTAATTTAATAAATCTATAAAAGTGGCTGATCAAGCGCCTCGACGTTCGAGGAGAATACGGGGGTTATCTCCCAAGAGTCCAGAGCCTTCTTCGAGAAGGCGTAGGAGTGATTTAGCAGGTGGCTACCATCCGGTAGCGTCTAACGCAGTGGAGAGTGATCCTCCACAAAGGTCTGAAGGTTTCGTAGCTGATTCTGGTGTCGGTCCCGAGAGGAGCGTTCCGCTCACCTCGCGAGTTTTGTTTCCTCAAGAAGGAGATTTTCAAATTGAAGACGTACCTGAGCCTCCTGCTACAGGTCCATCTCCTCTTCCTCCTGATCATCCGTTTGTTATTCAGTACATCGGACCAGAGTCAGAGAGACCGTCGGATCTTCCGTATCATTCTTATCTTTCGATGGCCACGACTGGGAACGCGGCTTCTACCGTGAGTGCTGCAGGCATTCAGACTCCTGCTTCTGTCGAAGCAGGGGGAAATATTGCTTCATCTTCGATTGCTTCTAGTGCTGCTGTGTTTGGCTCTGGGTTCACCCAAGCACATGCTTCTCATTCTGGTCCCTTCTGTTCAGGGTTTCCCTCTAGTGGGAATCCCTCTTTTTCCTTTTCCACTGCTTCAGCTGGATCTACGCCCATGTCTAACATGGCTAGTGGATCAGCTTCGTTTCAGGGTTTCCCCTTTGGAACTGGGCACATTCCTAGTTCCAATCCTTCTTTAGGGTCGTTTCCGTTTACGTCCCAGACCCAGAGTTTCAACCCTTGGTCTGGGGGGCAAAGTTCGACTACTTTTACGGGATGGAATCCTGTCTTTACTACAGCGGGGGCAGGGAATCAGTTTTACGCAGGTCATCAAGGGAATGCTTCTTTCCCTTCATCGAGTGCTTATCAGTCCTTTTCTCCTCCGTCTAATGCTTGGAACCCCTATCAGGGGCTCTCCTCTTCATTCAACACTTCAGCGGGGGGAACTGGTCTGGGCTTTGGTAACTCGGCGTGGGGAGGAGGTTCTTCTCCATTTTCTACGAGTCCTTTCTGGCAGCCTGGTGCCTCATCAAATCCAGGCTATTCTTTTCAGAATTTTGGGAATCCATCCCCTCAAGGATGGAATTCTCAGGCTCCGCCTCGCTTACCGTTTCTGGCAACGTTAAACTTGCCAGATTTGTCGAAGTTGACTAATGACCCGATTCGTTATAGTCCGGGGTGGCCTCCGGTCCCGACCAAACTTCCTTCAGACATTCCTAAGTTTGAAGGTAAGAATGGAGAGGATCCGGCAGACCACATCACCACTTTCCACTTATGGTGTTCATCGAACTCCCTGAACGATGATTCGATTAGGTTGAGATTATTTCAACGCACCCTAACTGGAAATGCTGCCAAATGGTATATCGAGCTCACTGGGGGCAGTTTCGCCACATTTGGAGAACTGGTTGTCACATTTCTTAACCATTTTCAGTTTCCTGTCAGATATGAGGCTGGGACCGAACTCCTGGCTAATTTTAAGCAAGATGAGGCAACTCACATTTCTGATCACATTCAGGAATGGAGGAGAAGGAAGAGGCTTATCAAAGCTCATATTCCAGGTAAGTTCCTTCTCGAGTGGTTTCTGAAATCACTGCAGTCAGACATATCAAAGGATGTATCCCTATCTGGGGTATTTTCCGAGGAGCAGGCCATTTTTAGGGCCCGGCAGTTAGAACTGATCTATTCTCAGTCTGGGGTACTTTATAAGTATTTGCCCAACGCTCCTCGCTCCAAATTGGATTTTTCGAAAACTAAACCTGGTCCGCATGGTGACGGACTTGTCGGATCGGTCAGTAGTTGTGCAGCCAGCCTGCTTTCTCAACTGCAGCAGTTGTCTTTACAATCTGATCCTTCTGGTCAGGCTGTGCCTGCTAATTCATCACCTTCCCAGTATTTGTCCATAAATGCTGTCCAAACTTCTGATCCCAAAGGAAATCAACAATCCGATGGGAAGAAGAAGGGACGAAATAACAAGAAGAAGGGCAAGAATGGGAAGGGCAATGCAAATAAAACCAACGAGCGTGTTGGTGAGGGTCAAAAGGAGAAAAATAAAGTGAAGTTTCCATGCAAGCTTTGTGCTGGAGACCATCTCACACACCTTTGCCCTAAAATTCAGGATGCTCAGCGCCTGTTATCCCAGCAGGGTTCTTCTAGTTCCCAGGCTGTGCTAACAAACCCTTTTCCCCAAGGGCAGAAATTAGTTGTTGGCGCGAACCAAAATCCTGGGGCTTCCTCTGGAGGTGCCCAGGAAGGGGAGATTCCATCGAACATCTTTATGATGAGTGCTCACGTGGATGTCGCTACGAGATCCCGTGATTATGGCGGAGAGGAATCCTCGAAGGCTAAGGAAGTTCCTGATGCTACTGAGCCGCTTCACAGCACGAAGCCAACTGTTGAGTCTATGCCTCGGATGCCAAAAGCATCTTCTAAGCGGTCAATGATTAATCCGAACATGAGGGCTGCCCAGAACTACTCGATTGTAGAAGATCTGGCGCAAAGTCCTTATGCTATGTTAGCTTTAGAGGTACTCCAGTCTTGTCCGGCTCAGCGCAGTGCTTTGCTCACTGCCATTGGGGATGTTGATCTGAAAAATTCTCTTCTGATTACTTTCGATATGACTAATTTTAAGAAGAGACTTCCTCATCACATGGCATTTCATATTAAATAGTCATATCGAAAGACCGATATCTTTCGAACGGTTGTTGATGAGGGTGCTTCTACATGCGTGATGTCTCTCGCATGTTGGAAGACACTTGGATCTCCCAAAGCTGTTCCATCTAGCACTGTTCTTACTGCATTCGATGGTCATTCTCACAGGCCCCATGGTATTGTCCCGGCTTTGCCCATCTGTGTTGGGGGCAAAACTGTTAACATAGAGGTTGAGGTAGTGGATGCAGCCTTGGACTACAACCTTCTGTTGGGGAGGAACTGGATCTATGAGATGGATGCTATTGCATCCTCATTATTTCGAATTGTATGTTTCCCCCACGAAGGGAGGATTGTCACAATGGATCAACTGGACTGTCCTCCTGTAGACCTGGATGCGCCTTCTGACTCATCTGTTCCTAAGTTGGATAATACTAAGGCGCATGTTGAGAATCTAGGAGTTGGAATGTATTCTTCCTTGATGGGTTCTTTCGATCTTCCTCCTCCTAAGGTTCATATTAATGCTATTTCGTCCTCCAAGGCTCCCCTTCGAAGAGAGTTCTTTCGAACTCATTATTTTTCGGACCCTTGGACCTTACCTTCCCCTACTGCCACATTAGCGGAAGGTCAAGTGGGTGGAATGGCATTTCCAATTTCTGCAGCTGAGATTGCATATCAGTCTATTGTTGACACTGCAGAATCTGATCCAGCTCCTCTTTCTCCGAAAGAGTTGGATGGTGATGTGGCTCCGGCTTGGACGCTTACTTCTTCTTCTGCCCAGGATTGTCTAGATACTACTCTTCCATCTGAAGAGGCCATCCTGGAAGCGATGACAGGTATAGATAGACCGTGGGATGATTTGCATCATCGGTCTTACTTCCTACCTGACTTGAGCGAAGTCGAAACAAGTTTTCCAAGTCCTCAGTCTCCTGGACCTGTTCACCCAGTCTTGAGCCCTTTAGCACCAGCACAGGTTTATGCCGAAGGGAACATGGTTGTGATCTCTCCTACTATCCCGGTGAACATTTCCAGGGATCCCAATATTGTCGAGAATGTCTTCATTGGAGTTGAATGTTCCCGTGAAGAGATTCAAATCTATACCGAGCTCTTCAAAGAGTATAGGGATGTATTTGCTTGGTCTTATGAGGAAATGCCTGGCATAGACCCATCTATCGTCCAACATGAGATCAAGACGTATGAAAACGCTAAGCCGGTCAGGCAAAAACTTCGTCCGGTTAATCCTAGGAAGGCAGCAGCTATCAAAGCTGAAGTTGAAAAGCTGCTTAAGGCGGGATTCATTTTCCCAGTTCCTCTGACTGAATGGGTTTCAACCCCCGTTCCCGTTGATAAAAAGCAAGGAACGATTCGAGTGTGCATCGATTTCAGAGACCTGAATAAGGCGTGTCCTAAAGATAATTACCCCACACCCTTCATTGATCAGATTATTGACGAGTGTGCCGGTAACGAGATTTTCTCCTTCATGGACGGTTTCTCTGGTTATAATCAAATTACTATCCGTCCAGAAGATCAACATAAGACCGCATTTATTTGTCCCTGGGGTACGTTTGCATATAAGAAAATGCCTTTTGGTCTTAAAAACACTGGGGCTACCTTTCAGCGGGCCATGTCTTATGCCTTCCACGACATCAAGAAGATTATTGAGGCATACTTAGATGATTTAGCTGCTCATTCTCGAAAGAGGATGGATCATCCAGGTCACCTCCGGCAAATATTTGAAATATGTTGTTTTTATAAAATTCGATTGAATCTGAACAAGTGCGTTTTCGCGGTTACATCCGGTCGGCTGTTGGGATTTATTGTGTCTAGGGAAGGGATAAGGGTAGATCCCTTCAAGGTTGAGGCAATACTTCGGTTGCCTCCCCCGTCTTCAATCCGTCAGCTTCAAAGTCTCCAAGGGAAGTCTAATTTTTTTCGGAGGTTTATCGTTAACTACGCTGAGATTACAAAGGGATATATGAGACTATTGAAGAAAGGAGTTCCTTTTCTTTGGGACGACTATGCTCAACACTCATTCGATGCCTTGAAAAAGGCATTGACCTCTGCTCCTTTACTGAGTCCACCCGATTATAGCAGAGATTTTCTTTTGTATCTGGCTACAGCAGAATCTACCATTGGTATGGTTCTGGTTCAGGAGGATGATGCTCTTGTCGAGCATGTTATTTACTACCTTAGTCGAGGACTGGTAGGACCTGAACTTCGATACACCCCGATAGAAAAATTAGCCTTAGCAGCAGTCCATGCTGTGCAGCGACTCCGGCATTACATTATTCTTCGCAAAACTTATGTCTTGGCAGCTGCCAATCCATTTCAGTTTGTCCTCAGCAGGTGAGTGATTGGGGGAAAATATAATAGATGGATTGTGATTTTACAAGAATTTGATCTCGAGTTCATGTCTGCCAAATCCAAGAAGTCATTAGTCTTTGCGGAATTGATCTTCGAGTTGCCTTGTGGAGAGGAGATGATCTATGATGAGTCCTTTTCGGACGAACACTTGTTTCTAATCTCTTCACAAGATCCTTGGTATGGGGATATCATTGTGTATCTCCAGACTGCGAAGTTTCCCTCTTCTTTTTCGAAAGATGAGCGTCGTAAGCTGTGTCACTTAGCCAAGAATTATCTGATTATTGGTGATGCTTTATACCGTCGAGGGGTTGATTCAATCCTAAGACGCTGCTTAACTTTCGAAGAAGCTGAGGCTGTGCTCAATGATTCTCACAATGGAGCTTGTGGGGGTCATTTATCTGGGCTTGCTACAGCCCAAAAGATTTTGCGTGCTGGATACTTTTGGCCCTCGATTTTCAAGGATTGTATTGAATCGGTCAAAAAGTGTCATCCTTGTCAGGTGTATACTCGAAAAATGCGCGCTCATCCAGCTCCGCTTTTTCCAGTCGTTACTGTCGGACCCTTTACAAAGTGGGGTATTGATTTTACTACTTGTAACCCGCCTTCGGCAAAAGGTCACAAGTACATTATCGTAGTAGTAGACTACTTTACGAAGTGGGTTGAGGCTATGCCTACTTTTGGGAACGATGGTGAGACTGCAACTTTGTTCCTTTTCAACCAAGTTATTGCTCGTTTTGGTATACCTAGAGAGATTGTCACTGACCATGGCAGTCATTTTCAGAATAGTATGATGGCTGAGTTGGCTCTCAAATTGGGTTTCCGGCAGGAGAATTCATCTCCGTATTATCCTCAGGCCAATGGGCAAGTGGAAGCCGTGAATAAATCCTTGAAGACAATTCTTCAAAGGACGATTGATAAACATAGATCCAACTGGCATATTATGCTATATCCTGCACTTTAGGCATACAGGACGTCAGTTAAAACTGCAACTGGCTTTACTCCATTTCAGTTAGTCCACGGGGTGGAATCCGTATTTCCTATTGAATGCGAGATTCCTTCCCTTAAATTAGCTATTGAGCTTCTTCTTGACACTTCCAGTCTGGCAGAACGGCTTCTTCATCTCGAACATCTCGATGAGCAGCGTCGGGATGCTTCCACGATGAACGAAGCGCATAAAAACCGAGTAAAAGTTCAGTACGATAAGGCGGTTAAGCCTAGGGTCTTTTCAGAAGGTGACCTTGTTTTGGTCTATGCCCAAGAAAAAGATGCCTTGGGGGCAGGAAAGTTTAAATCGATGTGGTATGGCCCCTATATCGTTAAAAAATTCCTTAAGAAAGGAGCTTATACCTTGGTTGATTTCGATGGGAACGAGTTGTCGGAGCCCCGAAATGGGCTCTATTTGAAGAAGTATTATGCCTAGGCTTCGGCCTGGCATGTTGCTTTTGTATATATTTGTAGTTTTTGCTTTGTACATTTCTGATTGATTTTCGATTTTTGGTGAGGTGGTGATGTTTTTGATCTGCTTTGGCAGGTTGTGTTGGATGTTATGAGTCATTTCGGTTTCGCCGATGGTGCTAGTAGACACACCCGGAACTTAGCTTCTGCGGCTTGGGTGCTTCATTATCCTTCCGGTCAGCTGTTGGTATCAAGAGGGGTCTGCATTGGTCTTGCTTCCAATAATGTAGCAGAATACACTGCAGTCATTCATCTACTCTCGGAGGCAATATCTTTGGGTGTTGATTCGTTGGTAGTGTTCTTGGACTCTCAGCTGGTGGTGTCACAGTTGAACAACACTTATCGGGTACGAGATCCTTTTTTATTACGATTGTTTTTTAGGGTACGTTTGTTACAAAGGTCATTTCAATTTTTAACATTCATTCATATTCCTCGAGCTGACAATTGGTTTGCTGACTCATTAGCTAATCAAGATTTAGATTGGCATATTAATCATTCAATACAATAATTTTTAATCATCAAAAACGTCATACATTTGATACATTTATCACATCACATCAAATATCGCTGTATATATATCATCGGAGTGTCAAAAAACTTTACAAAATTTGGATCCATAATCTCGTACAAAACTTGGGCTCATGCTCCATCATGTTCAGTCTCAAAAAGAATATACAGTCATCTAATATATAAAATTTGTCTACTCCTGAGGTCCATGTCCAGCAGTCGTGTTCCTATAGAACGTAACTGCAGTGGCCACACGGCGGAATAATCTAACCCAGTCTCGTGGTACTCCTACCACCCGTCTCTGGATGGCTTCTGGCAAGTCCTCCACGGCAGCCATAGGGATTTGGCGGGTTAATCCCTCCAAGTTTCTCTGCACGGCCTGGAGAGTCCTGTCAGAATCCACTGTCTCTGCCTCACCCCTGCGACGCTTATGGCGTGGGAGACCCTCAGGTCATACTGGTCCAACATCTGAAACATGATCATTTTTAATTGTCAGTCATTATGAATCCAATCAAAAACATGTGTGTTTTTCATTTTTCATACATATTTGAAAAAATCCAAAAAAAAAATCATATAAGTCAAACAATTTTGCAAAACTTACCGACTGCTCCCCATGCTGTGCCAGGTGGAAGTATTAGATCTGGATCTCCTCGGAAATCCATCCCGGCATAGGGATAGTCGTCCACTGCGATGATCTGTTCTCCCCACCACAGGAAGAACTCATCGTCCCATGTGGTTCGGGGTACTTCGCTGCCCCCCAGTCTCTTCATCATGTCTGCCCAACGGGCGATTCTTGGGTCCTGCGGGCTGCTGATGGTCGAGATCACTCTGGGTCTCAAAGCTGGAATCCTCTCAAAGAAGAATGTTGTCAAAATGGTCCCATAGCCAAAGTGTTTAGTCTTTGCTTGGCGAATGGAGGTCAGCTGTTGTTTCATGTTCAGTAGCAGGGCTGTGCACCAATCGTACACATGAGTCAAACACTCTATAGCTATACTCATTTGCGTCCTGGACGCCTGATGTAGTGAGGCAGATCCTGCCACTCTGCTGATGGTGAAAAGGAGGATCTTCATGTGCAAATCCCTGATATCTCTAATTGCAATCTGCGTTCCAACCTTTTTGGAATTCTCTACGCAATATACGTGGACATAATCTTCCACGGTCAACCCTCCCAGGGGCTTTCCGTGCAAGTCCACTGGTTCTCCCCTCCTGGAGAGTCCAGTAATGAAATATATATCCTCCACTTCTATGCGTAGTGGCATCTGATCAATTATGAAGCAATCCTGATCTGGTTCCCAGTAATTTACGAGCATTTCTAGCAATCGCACATTGCTTTTCATATTGGGCATTTTAAAGAACTTGAACAATCCGCAGTTTCGGAGGATATTTTGTGCTGCGCGATCCTGCATGACCTCTTGGTCTATTGCGCTATGCTCATGTTCCCTCCATGAAATAGTCATCCTCAGAAATTTCATCAAATTATGCATTAGCCACGCTTTTTAAGTTTCGGCCCTGCGCATACGCGATTTTTCCTGTACACAATCGCGTGTATACACGGGTTTCCTTCATTGAACCCGCGTATGCGCAGGTACGCATATTTTAGCAAGGGTTTTAAAGAAAAAAATCACTTAATTTTAATTTCCAAATGGACAAAATGAATAAACAGGATGATTAAGGAGCCTACCTGAAGTTTCGCTGAGTTCCGACGGTCGGTTGTTCCTGATTTGACGAAACAAGTTTTTAGCTCCTGAGCACTTTTTCCAAATCAGCGATGCAATAATGAACCAAATGAGAGGTAACTTGTCTATTTATGGCCAAAAAATTGAAAATTTTCGCAAAATTTCCTTATGCTTATTTTTTCGATCTATCTTATGCTGTATAACTCGATTGCTTGGAAGTGCATAGTTTGGTATGTTTTCAGGTACATTTTGACGATTTTGAGATTTTTCCCGGTTTTTGATCCATCATTTCCGACTCTTCACGATAGGTATATGATCTTCACTGGCATATAGGTTAGGGAAATCACTTTCCGTTGCATCTTGCATTCTAGCCTCCATACTGATCACTTGCCTTAGGGTCGATCCCATCAGGTCATGAGTATTACACCCATTTCACTCACTGATTATTTAATCATGACTTGATGGTAGAGCCTTCCTTTACATGGGCTTCCTAGTTAGTTCCTTGCTATCACTTGTTGCCCATGCTGCTTTTTATGTAGGCTCGTGAGTCCTCTTTAGTCCCGCCATGTCTTATGTGTTGAAGCTTCATTCTTCTTCTTCATCACTTATCATTTTTCTGGCTTTTACCCTAGAGGCTCCCTGGTGTCGTTAAGTTGTATTACTGCATTGCATATTGGCTACTTGTTTATCCTGGCCTTTAGCCGGCTTCATTTGGACTTGATGTTTAAGCCAACTTTTGACCTTGACTTTCTGTACAAGTTAACCATTGCATGCACTTAGCTATCACGACTTGACACCTTTGTACCCATGGATGGAACGCTCCTCTGAGTATCACTGACCAGTTTTCGCCACCTTGCATTGAGCATAGGATTGTTCCAATCCCAGGAACTAGTGCATCTGCTTTCTTGATACTCGTTCTATCCATTATACCATAGCATTCTTTTATTCTTTTTCAGGCTTATTATGAAAAAGACAAAAAAATCAAATATAACAAAAAGAGCGGGAACGGGATGTATCTTCGTTGTTTTGATGGCAGTACAGAGTCAGTTTGTCGCCCTTGAACAAAGCACATATACTTATATATATTTCCTTCATTTGGAATGGTTTTAGTTGTGACCTAGGTTCACCCTTTACCATGTTTCACTTGTCAGTTCTCCCCCGGTTGGTTACCTCTTCCAATCATATGGAGAGTTTGTTCTGCCTCCGTACGACTTATACAAAGGTCACCTTTACCGCCATGGTCATCACGTAGTCGTGCTTTGTTCAAGGGAAGTCTAGCCTCGAGTCGACCTTTCGCGGTGTCTCTTGACTCATTATTCCGGGCCGTCTTCCTGGGCCTTGTCGTGATTCTCTTGTTCTATCACATCGTATGTTTTGGTCTTCTAGTTTCGTACGGCTTGAGAAGGTCCCCATTGACTTCTTGCCGGCGGGTTTGTCTCTTATCGACTACGACACATTGCTCTCAGAGCAAACCTAGAGCCGCACCTTGGGCCTATTTCCATCATTGATAGGTGACCTCGTGCTCAGCATTTGATCATCATCATGGGTCTTTGATTGAGTGGTTTCCCCTGTGTTCGACGTCAGCACACATTATCACACTTGGGATTCGTGCAGTACCTGGATTTCCATTTGACCCTATCGGTGGATTTCTCGCCTCTGTGTCAGCTTTCATTATTGTTTGGTTCAGAGGGTTTCTTCCGTGCGCTAGCTTCATCTTGTGCACGTCGGAAACGTACTTCGGTTTTGGTTCCATCACTCTACTTCGTCCGATTCCTTCCAAATCTTGGCCTGCGGGTTACACTCGCGCTGGACTGATGTGGGATGCCTTAATGCCTTCCTTCCAACAGATATTTTCCCATCGACTCTGACTCATTGCTCTGGGAATAAGGTCTAGAGTCTTTTTGTCAGTACCTTAGGGTTTGCAGTCATCAGTGGCAGACTCTTCGCTATCGACAGTGGGGATTCATCATTGCCTCCTGATTGGTAGATTCTTTCAAGTGTTCGACTTCAACTCATTCATTCGCACTTGTCAGATTTTACTGGGGCACCTTGACACTCATTATCATTATCGGTGGGTTGTCTCGCGTTAGTTAACGGGATACATCATTGCCCGGTAATCCAACGATTTCTCACATGGTCGACTTCAGCTCATTTATTCCCATTGAGTAGAATTGTGCCATTATGATCGGTGAAGACCTCGGGTTGCATCAGCATTTTTCGGTTCACTTGTGACAGTCCTTTCAGTTTCTGCCAGTGATGCCGTCCACCCTTATATGTTGCAGTTCAGTACAGCAGCATCCTATATGTTGGCTCCTGAAGTTGCGCAGATTGTACCGTTTGACCACCTCTTATGATCCGGTACTTGGAGATTCAGTTACACATATGACCAGACATCCATTGTACCATCTTTGATCAGCTTTATATGTGATACTGACATTGATTCGACTTTGTATTCCGGCCATGCTCGGGATGATTCACTATGTACTTTCATTTGGCTATACTTGTATACATGTTGGATCTATTCGCATTTCTTATATATATGATGTATTTTCGATCGAGCATGATATGCCCACCCTTAAAGATGAGTTGACTCTCTGGTTTCTTTCATTGGTTTTTGGCAGGCTGAAATCTGGTGAATTCCTCTCTTGTCCTTGCGAAGTTCTTTCTATGTGCATAATACATTTCGGCCATCATGTACCCCTTCTGACCTCATATATTAGGGGGCATCTGTTATAGAATCATTTCTCACCTTG
>JAXQQM020068878.1:0-78720 GCA_034641835.2 Pinus albicaulis
CAGGAGGGGAGTCGTGGCATGCATGTGGAGGTAGCACCTAGCGATCCTGGACCTTCCGAAGGATGGTGCCGAATCGTGGAGGAACCACCGGAGGAGTAGTTTGGTTAATTTGTTTTTCTTGCTTAGCAGGCCCATATAACAAAGATGGATGTGATGTTTCTCTTGTTTTAGCCATGGCCTTCAAGCTTGTTAGCACATGACAGAGAAGCTATATCTAGATTGTCAAGAATATTCTCATGTTTTGACTTCTCTTCTGCCACTAACTTTACCTCCAACATCGTTGCACAATAAATTAATGTCCAATGTGGTAGCAGTTTCTATTCTTACAAAGATGAATTGTCATAGTTGAACTATTTCTAATTTGAATGAAATTAAAACATAAAAATAAGATAATATAATCATTATATTTCATTTGGAGAATTGAACTTGTCATAAGTAAAATTTTCTTCCAAGATCTCATGAGTATGCTAGAATATATCTCAATCATTTCCAACTTCTTTGCAAATCCCATATTGGAAAAAATATTCGATGTGACTAAGGATTGGTATAACTTACAATTTATGGTTCTCTTCTAGTGTTAAATGTGATTATTAGATGAGGAAACTTATTCTAGTAGATACAAGGGCTTTGGGCCTATCATATAACTTCAATGGAATTATGATTATAACACAAGACTTGATACGGATTACTAAACACTAGCCATCTTGATGCGTAAGCTATTAGGAGAGAATGAGAGATCTATTCGGCTTTTACCAGTATTTTCTTAACACATTAGAGGAAGATATATTTTTGAGGAGGAACTAAAGGCACACTATGCTATAAAGAGAATTACTTTCTCAAGAAAGATCTCAAGAACTTGTGAAGTAACATCTTGTATTCAAAAAATTAGAAAAAATAATTGTTGACAGACTAAAGGCAGGAAACTAGAGTTAATACAATCAATTCCCAGATTTAAGCTTCAAATTCCACCACACTCCTAACCGTAAAGGACCAATGAGGATATTACTGTAAAGAACTTAAGAGTATATCCCTGTTATGATCAGATGGGTTTGGCTGGGGAAAAACAATGAGAATAAGACAACTGAAAAATCATACAATAGGAAAGGACAACCTTAAAGTAACTGAACTGTTTCATGCAATATATTTAATACGCTACCAGAAGTTTGGGGAATAAGTATTGCTATAAACTTCCAAGGTAAAATAAAAATAGTTTCATATAAAGGTCTATTGTGGGCATTTCACACTTTCTTGCAGTTGTCTACAGTAGTAAAATATCTTATCTATTAATATTCAATATTCTAGAGTTTTATGATATATATTGACTATAGTAACTGCAGAGACTCAACTGAGACCAATGCATATCATGAAATTCCATCCTCTTTATGCATTTGAGAAGATTTTTTTACTCTACCAATGGCAGCCTAAGCATTGGTTTATAGGCCAGAAGTTTGGGAACTCTCTGTTGCACCTACGGTTTGCTATGAGAGCATGCTCAACCAGTAATGAAGTAAAACTAAGTTAAACTTCAGTGATTCTGTAGGTCATTATTTCAAAGTTTAGTATTGAAGCTTGAGACAACTGGAAACAGGTGGCAAGGTTAGGATCAGAAAACATAAATTATTAAATCACAAACAAAAAAAATGTTAAAATCCCATATGTTTGATGTAAATTAGAAAACCCAACGAAACAACTAAGAACGAAGGCTTCATTTACTACTAGTGGACAACGGTAGCCACCAATCATCACAATCCAAAATTCCACTGGGCCATTGCACTTGCAAACACTATCAAACAAGAAGGTGTGATTCAATGGGAACATGGCCACTCAAGCTTGGAAAGCTAACTAGTTAAGACAAACTGCACAAGTGCCCAACTTCCCATAATATGATGAGGAAAAGTAATGTAAACAAAAAATACAACAAATCAGCCACAATGTATTTGGCACCATGGTTCCATGACAATGTCTAATGTGCCCATATTGTGGGATTTATATGGTGGGCTATGATAATCTATTGAAACCTTAGCCACATCATATATTTTCCATGACAATGTATGATGTGCCCAAATTGTGGGATTTATATGGTGGATAATGATAGTGTGGTCAAACCTTAGCCCAATTATTGAGGCAAGTGCTAAAGGCCCATGCAAAGTAACCATACGAGAACCTAGAAATGTTGGAAGCCTAACCTTCTTCAACTTTGAAGTCATTATGGAAAAGAAAGTACTAAATATAGAAGTGGTTTAAATGAACAGCTGAAATTCAGATATTATTAGAAAGGCACAACAAAGGATGTTGCAAATTGGCCTTTGCAGAGTCTCCTCACAAAATAAGCTAGAGGGAGGAGTCTCTTTTCACAAAGAAGGCTTCTGTTAAAGAAGCAAAGGGAAACTATGATGTTTAATTCTACAATCATGAAGAACTATTTGTGAATAGTGAATGAGATTGCACCAATGTCATTAGAATCTAGATTCTATAGTAGCGAAATGGAACTCAATGTGATACATTGTTTTCAATTGAACCATTCAGTGTACATTGCTGATATAAGGCAATATGAAGATAGTTCCAAGTCATAAACAGTCCATTTCTTAGATCGAAATCAACATATACAGTGAGCAAATAAGGGAAATATAACTTGGTTTGGAGGCTTATAAATAAGTGACAAATATCAGTTCTAAAGGCAGAAGAGGACCAGTGTTGACCCCTTGAATTATGAGCTTAATTTCTGGAGTATGACAACCTCTTCCTCATTGTACAAACTTAGTTGCATTTATGGCTCCCTTTTTCTCCTAAATGACACCCCTGCACACATGTAATTAAGTCATCTCCATAACCCACGCACAAAGATTGTGATAGGAGCCAGAAGAGGTTAAATTAACCCACAATAATGCTACAGCCAGTAAGTAAATTTGTCTAGCAACTCGTCCTTCAACACAATGTCACTCTCAGGAGGTACGAACTTCAGCAAATGAGAAAAATATCAATCCTGCCTTCCAGAAACATGCCCACAAGACAAAGACCAGATTCGAGCTCCCTTGTGACTGGTTATTGTCCTTCCTTTGTTACAGAATTCGGCCAACTGAGTGTAAGATTGAATACGAACCTTTTGAGTGGCGAACTCGACCCCTTGGAAAAACTGAACCTAACCCATGGAACAAAGGATTTCAGCTTCTTTCACAATACTAAACTTGTTCTTCCTTTAGATGAACTTGACCATCAATGAATAGGATGAACTCAACCCTAAATGAAATGTTCACTTCCTTTCTAAGAATTATTGAGAGGTTGGAGACTTAGAGGCTGATGTCAACAATCCCAGCTACATTGATCGACACTTGATGTTAATGCCCAAAGATATCCTCGCCAACAACAAGGAAGCTCTTTGTACATAGAACTTTCAAATCAGTCACAAAATAGCATGTATGGTCATTGATAATGGAAACCAAAATAACCTTCTCTTGATTCAATTGGAAAAGGAACTCAAGTTACCAAACTCAAATCATCCCAACTCACATTAGCTTGGATGGGTCAAAGATTCACATTAGCTTGTGCTAAGCACTTGAAAATAGATCAGAATGTTGCTAGAAGATGGCAAGATTTTTTCCAATATCTTATATGTTCTTACAAACAAAGATGAGAAGACTTACGAAAATAAGAGGATGATAACAAGTGTAACTAATTGCATAAATCAGGGGCTTCTAGGTTCAACCTTAGGAATGTGCCCTCTTTCAATCCTAATATTACTTGGAATTATTTCTATTGTGCATGTCAAATGTTGGGTGATTATGTCACTGGTATTTTCCTTCATTACATTTATGATCATTAATTCTAACTCAAGATTGGAACTGGTAATGGTACTAATATTCGTGCAAGGTCAGTAGCCCTTTGGGCCCTATTAAAATTTGTTATGGTTAAAGGTGTTCAAAATCTTCAGGTTGCTGAAGACTCGAAAGTGGTAATGAGAGTTTTAAAGGTTCTCTTCCATTGGATAGTCTGGTTCTCTCTCACTGGAAACATTAAGTCAAGGAACTCCAGGAAGCTTTTCATTTAGTTTCTATTTAGAATGTTCACAGAGAATATAATTCTGAGGCAGATCATCTTTCAGAGGATCCCATTGCAATCAGCAAAGGGATTATGCATGGCAAATCAGAGGGAGGGTTTCAGTTTCAACTTTCACAGAAATACTGTTTTAAAAGAATTTTACAGGCAGTTTTAAGATATTATTTTGGGTTGTCTGCAATGTTAGCACTATAGGTGGAAATGTCATTTTGATGTTCAACGTTTATTAGAAGGATGTTTTGAATAATCTGATGATAATCAAGAAGTTGCCTAAAAGGGGCTCTTGTGCGTAGGCACATTCAATGTATAATTTAATTTCTACTTGAAATAACAGATGCCAAATATAAATTTGCTTTCTTGGAAGAAAAAAGACATAGAAATGAGGAAAATTTTATGTGGAAGAAGATAAGAAATTTTATGTTGGTTTCCATTTTCAAACAGCTCTTTTTTCATTTACAAACCTGGCTCCTTTCACCATGGTTCTTTGGATGACTGTAAAGACAGACTTTTATAGGCATACTCTTTTTATTTGAGTATGAGTGGTTGAATGTGGGGAATGGGTGCTACCACCTAAAACTATATCTTATAGAATAAAACTTTATCCTATAGTAGCAACTTGTAATGGGTGGTTGAATGTGGGGAATGGGTGCTACCATCTAAAAAAAGAGATCTACAGAACTATTAAATTGTTGTTTTATTTCTGATTTCTCAGACAAATCATTTCATTAGTCTACAGGTCCTACCACTTATTCTATAATTTTCTTCAGATGTGAGCCCGAAACTGGATAGGATGAGATAAATATGGACGATCCCATCAAAGGAATCCTATCCAGCAACATTAATAACTATTTCTTGATTATACTCCTCAATTGGACCACGACCTATTAAAGTCGTTTTTTTATCCGATCTCGGTCACGCTGAACCAACTAGAGAGGTTTCAAATGAGAAGGCCTGACCTATGAATGACGGGAAAGCTCAACCATAATTTGGGGTAGATTCGTGACCAAACATATCTTCTACACCTATAAATGTTGGAAATGATAGTGATTCGCTTCCTTTAATGATATGACTACTTAAGCCAGACTGCTCGCTGGAGGAAGCAATTTGATTGAATCCATTGATTAGCTAGTGAGTACTTGAAAAAAAAATTGTAAAACCAACAACATCAGAAACAAAAATCCTAGAACCAACAGCATCATATGACAAATGAAAAAAATCCATTGCCTGTCAGTCCTTACCCAAAAAAATCCATATGAATCAACAACATCTTAAAACAAACAGAGAAAATACAAAGGCAGAAAATAGAAAAATATAATCTTATAAATCCAAATAACCTGTGACTCCAAGTATTCAAACTTCAATTTTGAATTTGTTGTTGCCCGCCTCTTCAAAAGCCTCCAAGTTCTTTCTCATGTGTTTTTATCCATGATAAAAGCTGTAATTTCCAACCCTGACAAATTTTAATCACGTTATCAATTTTTCTCAAATTATATCAAAACCCTCCCAACCCTCCCGCCAACAGCAAAAATTTGGTGCCAAATAACTAGCACATCCAGTTTTTATCTAAATTTTAGAACCATCTACAAAAATTCGGTGCCAAATACCCAAAACATCGTCTTCGTGAACCAGTCTGGGTAAGAACAACGAGATTTCCTCTATTCTTCGACTTTAAGACTGGTGACAAGTTTGACTTTCATATATATTTTTAATGAAACCAACCCATGCCCTCTCCCCAACTTTGACTTTGATAGACTTCGGATGTGGCATGCCCTCAAACATTTTACAAATCTTCAAACATTTTTTTAAAATAATTAAAATATTAATATTAATATTTATCATTTTAATTATTAATTCAATATAAAATCACAATATATTTAAAATTTAATTTTATATGATATAATTAAATCGAATAAAATATAAATATTGATAATTAATATTTTAATAAATTCAATAAAATATAAATATTGATATTTTTTATTTTAATAAAATAATTAAGGTTCATATCAAATAATATATATATATTAAATTGGTGTCGCACAATATATGTATGTCAAACATATTATAAATAAATTCTATATGTGTGTGAGTATTCACAGCTTGAGTGGGCCTAATGGTTAAGAGCATGTGTTTCCTCCTAAGATGTCATAGGTTCAAAACCAGAGGGGGTAGAGTATGTATGTCTTCGTAGACTTAGCAGTCAAATCGTTATGCGGAAGTGGGTCCCTTATCCCACAAACAAGGGGGTCTCATACACCAATTTGGTGTCTAGCTTGGTTGTGACCTTAAAATTAGATTATTATTATTATTATTATTATAACAAAGGTTCATACACTCTCCAATGGATTGAGGTTTGAGCAACACGTAGAAGGCGTCTCGCATGAGTAAATACAAGTTGAGTGAGGATGAGGGAGTGTCACACCCTTGATTAGTGTCGCGATGACCGAGTGGTGGGGGAGCGCGCATTGGCGCAACAGGCACCCAACTCGGGTATGTGCGACGGCGATGTGCAATGGGCGCATCATATTGGTGAACACCCACTTTGGACGCGTCGTGTAGCGGTGGGCAGAGTCATGAATTTTGGCGGACGCGACGAGCGGCAACGTCGAACGGGTGTGTGCCCCATAGCAGGTAGACAAGTCAAAGGCGTCGGGCGAAGTCATGTTGGTGAGCACGTTCAATGATACGAGAGCATTGTGTAGTGATTGGGCGAGTTGGGCAGAACAGGGTGCGGGCAGCCGATCAGTCGTCGAGCTGGATTAGGAACCCACGGTGGCAAGGGGAATCATGGGTATGATCGCTCTAAGGTAAATGAGGGGTAGGGTATCGAACATTAATATTTACTGGAGAACTGTCATCCAATGCTTATCAAAAACATAATGGAAAGAGTATTGGACACAGCTGAGAGAATTTTAACACTACAGATGGATTCAAAGAATCTTGTAGTGAAATGTAACACTTTGATATCAAAATTGCAATTTTTCATTTATGGCGTGACACAATTAAAAATTATTGACATAAATGACTAATTCATATACTCGTTGTACTAGTCATATTTTTATTCTTGGACTATAATAGTCATTTACATTAATCATTATTAATTTTGTCACTTATTATCTAGTCATATATTTTAATCCTAGACTAAATTAGTCATTTAAGTTAGTCGCTTTTAGTTTAGTCACTTATTATCTAGTCATATATTTTATCCCTGGACTAAATTAGTCACTTAAGTTAGTCGTTTTTAGTTTAGTCAATTATTATCTAGTCGTATATTTTATTCCTAGAATAAATTAGTCATTTTTAGTTCGGTTACTTAAAATTGCTCAAATTTAGTAGTAATTCACTTGAAATAATAGTAGTGACTAACTTTTTTAGTCACCTCGTCATTAATTTCATCATTTTTTACTAGAGACCATTATCTTATGTGCTTTTGCAAAATGACTAATTCCCCAAAATACATAAAATTTTACTTGCACATTTCATCAAACCTTCAAGTTTATAAATATAGATCAATTACAAGTTTATCGAAGTACCGACAAAGTTATCAAATAACGAAAATTTATGAAAATAATTGTATCCAGATTTGGAAATGATCAATAAGAGGTCAACAATAGAATCAATATATACTATTATGGGAAATCAAAATCCTAGTTTGGGAAAGGAGGTGTGTTGTATTACACCATATAGAGGGATAATCACACAATATATATATGAACCCGCACCTCCCCACACATTCCCCTCCACACAAATAAACTGATATATAATATTAGTCAATATTTTCTCAATATGCTTTTCCCGACTCCACATAATGTATTAATCTGCACCTCCACATTTCGCACAATGTATCAAAAAATCTTAATATTTCGTTATAATTCTAAGACACATTGTTAGTCGGCCACATGCGCGAAGTGTGGAGGTTAGATAAGGGAGTGCGGAGAAGCACTTCGCACAATAAACGATTCGACTCCTCGTCTGCATTTCGTATGATAAAAACATTCATTACCCCTCCACATTCCACACAATGAAAACGTTCGCTACCCCTCCGCACTCTGCACAATGACAAATCATTGAAATGAAGTTGATATGAATTTTAATTGTGGACAAAATATTGATCGTGCAAAAATAGGCATAGCCTTAATAACACATTGTGTGGAATGTTGAGACGCGGATAAAGATTCTATTGTGCATAGTGTGGAAATTCTACGGAGTGCAAAAGTGCAACAAGTGCAAGAGAAAGGGCGTGCAGAGAAATTGTGTGTGAAGGAGTTTGTATAAGAGTTATTTAATCTCCAATACGAAGATTCACAATTACCATCGCAACAGATAATTCATCAAATTTGATTTTATGCACACTAAAAACTTTGTACCCACAATACAAGCTACCTTTGTATCTCCTAGTGTATACAGTTGGATGAATGGACGAAGCTATGCGAAGATGGTTTTCATTATGCGGGATATAAAGGTGCAAAGAAAAGTTGTGCGAAGGTGGCTTTCATTGTTCGGAATACGAAGTTGTGAATGTGTCAATACCGACAGTTTGTGGAAATATGGGCATTACCAAATAACAAAAAAATGAGTGCCACAAAAAAACGATGTGGCCTTAATCAATTAATTAGGTCATAGTCTAAAAAAACCCACAAAATAACCTAGAAATTCCGGTAAGATTATAAAAAGATTCGGCAAAGATTTTTGAAAATCTGGGTTACAGTTGTTAAACTTCAGTGTTTTGGGTGTCCTAAGAGTTTCTGATGGTGCTGAATGCATTTCCACCATTAAAAATGCAATCCAAACACTCCAACTACTTGAATTTTTGAAATATTTTTTACCGAATTTCAACAAAAAAGCTGACATCTGAACTATTTTGTTGCATCGATAAACAACTCCATTAATTAATTGTAGAGCACGGTGTATTGAACGTTTGAGGCTCTCTCAAGTTAAGGAAAAGTGTCGAGCGTTTATTTTTGTTTATTTGAAATTATATATGTGCTTGTTAAGATCATGGATTGGGAATATCGTGCTTTGTGATTCTCTAAACATTTTTAAGCAGATTACAATGTTAAACTATTTTGAATAACTTCAATCTTTAGAATTAATAACGAGATTCCAACTCCTGACGTATCACATCGAAAACCTTAGGCCAAAAACATTTAATGATTTAGAGAATATTGAGTGTGATATAAAGAAATTAAAAAAAATCTCAGTGTACATGATCCGTTTCTTATTTAAGTAAAATATTTATTTATAATATATTTCACCGTATACTATTTATATGCAAGTTGCTCTTAAACAAAGGGCCATTAATATTTTTCAAGGAGTACAATGACAAGTTTGTCTTTACAAGAAATGATTGCCACTAGAAAATTTATAAAAAATATCATTTGGCACTATTTAGTTTTGTTTCTAATATTTGAGAATTAGATTCACATACAGAGTAAATTTGGTAGTGTTTTCTATATTTGAGAATTTATATTAATTGTCATTGGATGTGACCATCAATGGTCATCATCTTGTCATGTACGATGAAGACAGTATAGTAACTTCAAAAGTTTCCTCACGGTATCATTGTACTAGCTAGTACCTTGAAATTATTATGTCACCAAATTTAAGTGGAAACTATGTACTCCTTGGAATATATGTTTGGAATATTAAATTACTAGTTTTTTATTTATTGGAATATATGTTTGTAATATTAAATTAATAATTTTTTATTTAGAGCTTTATAAATGAGTAAGGTTTTGTAGCTTTTAAAAATTTAATTTTTTTAAAAAGTGTTTTATTTTTTTTATAAATATTTTTTAATATATTATTTAAAATGTAAGTATTATTATATTTTATATATATATATATATATATATATATATAATATAATTTAATATAATAGATTTAAAGTTAAAATAGATTTATAATAATCATAATCAAAACTCTATATTTTTTTTTCAAATGAGTGATTATGTTTTTTTTTTTTTCTTTTTTTATTTGAAATTCTTATAATCATAACTCAATCAATTTTTGAAATGTTTTAGTATTTTTATCATTATCAATTTATGTTTTGTATTTATTGAAGACAACAAATTAGATTTTTTTTTTCTATAAACTAAGGAATGTATCCGTATTTGCTTTATTATATTTAGAGAGACAACCATGAACTTGAAAGTTGTCTCCTTAGATATAATAGTTAGAGTAACATCACTCCTACTTTTAGACATTGGAGTAATCATTTTCTAAGAGAGAAGGGGAGATTCCATTAGGACAAGGTTAAAATCCATAACTAAATTGCATTCGTTTTTTAGCTTGTAATCTTTGTTGATCACTTTATTTCATTGTGTTTTTTATGAAGAAAGTATTAAGTCTTGGGAAATCCTAATTGTATTTACCCAATGGCTATCCAACTTTGAATGTTCCCAATGAAAAGGATTCTATGTTTTTATTTCTAACACTAGTGACAACTTTCTCTGTAAGTAAGAGGTTGCCACATAACCATGGTTAATGAAAAAATCTATCATAAAGGGTAATGTGTTTCTTGTCTAAAGTTGAGACTAGCTTCAATTATTGTATTTTAGCACAATATTATTAGAAAAACTATTTCTTAAATAGAAATAGACACATAGCCTAATGTATTCTTAGTAAAACCATAAGGATATGTTCCTAAAGTAAAGGATATGACTTAACACTATAAATCATTTACATAAATACTTATGTCGCAACACCTTAATATTCTATAGAGAAATTACACAACCCAACCTATCATAGGGATCATTGTTAATGCATTTTATATGGCAGTAATATTTAATTCTAATAAGCTTATAAATAATCTACCACTATCCAAAGACCATAAATTTGCATAGGTGATTTGTGTTTGTCTTACAAGATTTAAACTCTAAAAATAAAAATAAAACACATACAAGTAGATGAGTAAATAGTTTCATAGAAAGACCCATGTCACTTGTATCCATAGGTCATCCTTATATAGATTGCTAATTTCATAATATTTCATATATCGAATGGGAAATAGAAAAGCCAACCATTTGGGTTTGCTCCTTCTCATTCAATATGTAGAATATTTTGAAATCCACAATCTATATAAGTTCAGAAGTATCCATATATTAGTTGTTTAGAGCATAACCATAGGGCATTAAACGCACATAGCATACCTAACAACAAAAATTATTCCTCTTTTTTAACTCAAGTTAAATCAATCTAATAAATGGGCATTAAAGCAAACTTCACCACACAAAAGGCTAGGATATAGCCCTTCTATAATATGAATGTAGAGTTTATTAGAGGATAACTATGCCAATTTCTTTTTGAGAAACATGTATTATAGAATTCTTTTTGGCTAAGTTGATGCATTATGAGAGGCATGTCTATATCATCAAAATCACTTGAGATTTTTCATTGACTAAGCTATCATGTAAAAATAGTGTATTTATGTTGTTAAAGATATGTAAGATTTGCACCTAACCTCATCCACACCAACTTAGAATATTTTGAACTTAAATATCCATATTAATATGAATTTGATCACCTCACTACTTATCACTACACCACACTCCCATAGGAAACTATGGTAACTTTTAGATAACAAAGAAAAATTTCTTTCAACCAAATCAAAGATAGGCACACACTCTTTAGAAGGCATATGGCCATAGATCAATTCACATATATCGAGGACCATTAGATATGTTCGCATACTCTTTAGAATGCATGCGAGCATAGATTCACTAATATATACATTAATTACAAAAGGATCAGTTTCCTTGATAGAGGACTTATGGATATGTGCGCACATTCTTTGGAAGCCATTTGAAATGCATCCATTCATATATACATTGATAACAGAGGGACAATTTTCCTTGATACGATGACCCATAGATACATGCATTCATTATTAAGAATAGGCATAGACTAATGAGGTAATATTTTAGCCTGTTTCATCAGAGTTTTTCAACATAATTCTTGGTGAGATCACAATGTTCTCTCATTTAAAGTGTGGCATTGAATGCACAAATGCATTCAACACCCTAAAAAAGACCGAGGCACTCATATTATGTAGTGTATTTTCCTAATTTCTAGTTGAATTTTGAGCAAAATTGGTTAGAAAACATTCTAAGAAAAGCCCAAAAAATTGCCTTATTACACTATTGTTACATTGAGAATATAAGTATGTATTAATTTACATATATGTGTTGTTTGCTATGTTTGAAATGGAACACTGAATTGTCTTATTTTCAATGAACTTTGTTTTTGTAATAAGTCTATTTTTTTTATTTTTGTGGGATCCATTTTTTTAATTTTATGAATATGTTTTTAAAAAATACAGAAAATCAAAATCCCAAAAGCCAAATTTCATAAGAAAAAACTCACCTCCTGTATAAAAATAAAACTTAAACTTCAAACATGATTCCAATCAAATTCAAAGTGAAAATTATAAATAAAAGAAAGTGACTCTTTGAATGCAACATATCGCACGCTCATATACATAGATTACTAAGGGATTATGATAATAATAGTAAGAAAATAAATCAGCGTTTCTTTCTACATCGAAAAAAAAAAGAATATGCAACCCATTCACGTCATGGAGAAAGAGGCAATCAGCTTCGAATCTGGTGTTATGTTCCCTCACGCCAACTACCATGATGTGCACTCATATCAAATTCTCCATTGGTGCATCTGCCACCAAGCTTTTAGCCCACCAATAAATTAACCACGAATGGAGAATTTTCATGCAAAACTTTCCTTTAATGTTGAAAAACGAACAAGTGGCGAACGAACTTTACCCCTCCACTATGGTAATGGTGTGCAAAACCATTAGATTGAAATTTGATTTGCCTGAGTCTCTCCAGAAAGGGAAAAGACACCCAAATGTTACATCATGGTCCCTTTCCCCTTCCTCACATAAAGACAAGAGAATAGGTCATGTGGGGTCTCAAATTAGGCCCCATCTTGTCCACCCAGAGTATAATATTGGAATCCACCAGTCCTGATTCCTTATATGGGTGGTGGAATATGACTCATCCTGATTCTGAAATATAACTTCCAGCCTGCAATTATAGGCATTTCCCTTGCTTGTGGATATAGCTTTTACATCGTTAAAAAATTGGGGTTGAGACTCCTCAATATCAACCCTACTTTCAATAGATTTTTACATTGTCCTGTGTGTCTGCTGCCTCCTTTTATGCTGAATGCATTCCTCCTCCTGTCTCCTTTCTTCCCTCCTTGGCTAGGGAAGACGGTTGATGTTGCTCTGTGGGTCATGTGGGTCCTGCTGCTTTCTATTTCTTTCCCATTCTCCATCCTTAAATTCAAATGAGCTTTCCCTTTGAGTTTCCCCTTTGCCTTCTGAATTTCAGGTTGATATTGTCCTTGCCTTCTTGGTTATCATTTGCATTACCCCACTGCAAATCCCTTGAGCCCTGCCATTAAATTGTGGTGGGTAACCTTAATCTGATCAGAGTGTTTTTCTTCAATCCTGCAATTAAATTGTGGTGGGAAACCTTAATCTGATCAGAGTGTTTTTCTTCAATCCTGCGATTCAATTGTGGTGGGCACCTTAGTCTGATCAGAGTGTTTTTCTTCAATCCTGCCACTGAATTGTGGTGGGTACTTTAACCTGATCAGAGAGTTTTTCTTCAATCCTGCCATCAATCTGATCAGAGTGTTTTTCTTCAATCCTGCCATTAAATTGTGGTGGGTACCTTAATCTGATAAGAGTGGCTTTCTTCAATCCTGCCATTAAATTGTTGTGGGTACCTTAAAGGCTTAATCTGATCAGAGTATTTTTCTTCAATCGTGCCATTGAATTATGGTGGGTACCTTAATCTGATCAGAAGTTTTTCTTCAATCTGCCATTAATCTGATTAGAGTGTTTTTCTTCAATCTTGCCATTAAATTGCGGTGGGTGCCTTAATCTGATAAGTGTGGTTTTCTTCAATCCTGCCATTAAATTGTGGTGGGTACCTTAATCTGATCAGAATGTTTTTTTCAATCGTGCCATCAAATTGAGGTGGGTACCTTAATCTGATAAAAGTGGTTTTCTTGAATCTTGCCATTAAATTGTGGTGGGTACCTTAATCTGACAAGAGTAGCTTTCTTCAATCCTGCCATTAAATTGTGGTGGATACCTTAATCTGATCAGAGTACTTTTCTTCAATCCTGCCATTAAATTGTTGTGGGTATCTTAATCTGATCAAAGTGTTTTTGCATCCCACGTTGGACTGACTCCATTCCCAGCTAGTTCCTGATATTTTGATTGAATTTTGCCCTTTTCATAGCTTGGTAGAGATGCAGTCAGAGCAGGTCCTGCTGCCCTTGAGCCCCATGATCTCCAGTGGCAGCTTCCATATGGGTATTGATGATACAAGAGGAGGCCAAGATCTTCTAAGCAGAGAATGCTATGAATCCCTCCTCAATAACAATTATTTCATGTTGTATCCTCCTCCCACTCTCAGTAACACGAACAACAGCAACAGCAGCAGCAGCCCGGAGGCCTGCAAACCCCTGCCCAAGAGTTGTTACATTCGTCAAGATTCCGCCGGCTCCAGCAGTCATTCGGCTCAAACGGCCTGCAATTCTGCGTCGGACGAAGCGGAGGAGCAGCAGCATACAATAATTGACGAGCGGAAGCAGAGGCGGATGTTGTCCAACCGGGAATCCGCCCGGCGGTCCCGCATGAGAAAACAGAAGCATCTGGACGAGCTCCGCGCTCAAGTAGCGCACATGAGAGCTGAGAACAGGCAAATTCTCAGCAGTTTCGACATACTCAGTCAGCGTTACAGCCAGATTTTGGAAGAGAATCGTCTCTTGAAGACCCAGACCATGGAATTGTCCCAAGAACTTCACCAGTTGCAGCAAGCCATCACGGCTTCTCAGTGAGCAGAGGACTGTAGAGTCCTAATTCAAAGCTTCATCGGTAAGAAGTTGAAAGACCCAATATGTACAGTTCTCAAAATATCGAATCAATTGAGGATGATCCCCAAATCGATATCCACAGAATCCCTTGCAGTGTTAGCCAGGCTCCCAGTTTGTACTTTACTGGTCAGCTTAATTTAGGAGAAAATATAGCACAGTAGCGTATAGGTATATTCGTGAAAAACCGCTAATTGTATAAGTATTGTTGAGGTCAAGTTAGAGTAGGATATGGTCACATGAGTCCATGATGCTATGCCACTTCTAAGTCGAAGAGGCATTTTCAGTTTAATGCTAAAGGGTAATTCATATGCTACCGTAGGTTTTGATGTGGCTTCGGTTGCTTGAGTAGTTGATAGTTAAAAAGAATATTAAGCATTATATGTTAAGTTTAACAGTTATGCATGTTTTTAATCTTTTATGAGGATAATAACACTATCAAAACCCATTGAAATGTATATATAAAAAAAATTTATTGAAAAAGAAATCCGCGGATGATTCATGGATGTTTTTTATTTTTTGTGAAGAGAATCAAAGATTAATATTGAAAAAGAAAACGGCGGATGATTCATGGATGTTTTTTATTTTTTGGGAAGAGAACCAAAGATTATCAATTTTTTTTTATTTTATAAATAAGTATAAGACCTACAAAATAATTTAGAAATTATCATTCTGGTAAGATTATGAAAAAATTTGGTAAAGATTTTTGAAAATCCGGGTTATAGTAGTTAAACTTCAGTATTTTGGGTATTTTAAGGATTTTTGATAGTGCTGAATCAATTTCCATCATCAAAAATACAATTTAAACACTCTAATTTTTTGAATTTTTTTACCAAATTCCAGCAAAAAACATTACATCAGTAGACAACTCCATTCTTATAAGAATAACGTTTATTTCTCTATCTTTCAACAAAAATATACAAAAAGAAGAAGGTTAATGAATGGTTTTTTTGTTTTGTTTTGAAAGGCTTAATCAATTATTATCCAAATTTAATAATTTTGGTATTCTTAAATATAATGGCTTTTTTTAACTTATTCTTCTATCATTAAATTTTTTATTAATATAGATATTTTATGTGGATTGTGTTCCGATAATATAATTTTTTTTTTAATAAATTCTTGAAGTTGATGTAAATTTTCTATTTTAATTTGAATTATTATTTTAATTTTAATATTTATTTTATTTTGATAAATGTGTGGTAAATAATAATATGAATGCAATTTTGATTGCAGTGATTATTTAAACATTTTGTCATAGTTAAGGGAACCATATTACTAAATATCAAAATATGTTGTTTTGATAAATAAACTTTGATACTAATGATGAGAAAGCTTATTAAAAAAGAAACTTAAGATTTTCATCATAAGAATACATCATTGTCACCAAAAATATTATAATACTAAATTAAGTGATCAAGGGATTAGATCATAACAATGAAAGAAAATAACAAGAAGAAATATAAAATGAAATCATAACAATGAAAGAAAAACAACAAGAATCACAAATTGAGTACCATCATGAAAAATAAATAGTGTTTCTAATGATGAATTGGAGTTAATAATGTGACTTTCATACAAATAAATACAACAATTGGGACATATATGACAAAATGACCATTGTTCAATGGTTCAAAGAATTGTGATGATCATATAGTCATACATAATTATTGTAGAAAACATCTGAAGAAATAAACTTGACAAAGAAATGCACCATAAAGGAACATTAAGAAGCACAACACTTTTTTAGTATCAAAAAGTATGAAAAACAAAAAAACCTTCAGTACATGGCAATAATTGGTGGAAAAAATTATTGGCATCTGTACATATCTATAAGAAAATCCCTCAAGATTTTCCAATGAGAGAAATACAACAAATGAAGAAAAACTAGAAATTTTAAGGATCAATACTTTTAAAGTTTAGAAAACTTGAGAAATATTATTAAAGTTTAGAAAATTTGAGAAATATTATTAATTCTTAAAATGTCATCTATAAAAGGTTTGGTGACATTTTTCTAAAAATATCTAAATTTCTAAGGATTTTATAACTTTTGACAACTTTTAGATTTAAATAGTTTAATCCTATAGATTTTTGGATAAATAATTATAGTATAAAATAGAAAGTGGCAAAAAAAATTATGGAGAAATCATGGACAATTAGCATATGGGTGAAATTTAGCCCCTAAAATTTTCTTTTGTAATATCCCAAATTGGGAACAAACAGTAATATAAAGCATACAAAGACTAAATCTACATCAAACGGAAATACACATCAAAAACACCATGAATTGATCCAAAACTGCTGAGTCATTTTATTAATTTTTTCTGAATGGGAAAGGTACAGGATGGTGCTTAGGAAGATGGCACATTGGCCTGCACAAGGCAGGCTGAAATAATCCCTCAATCCCTGCTTAGAAATCCTTGTTGCTTGTTGCTCTGTGTGGATCCTCCTCTGCGTTTCCCTGTCTAGAAATGTTGTTACTGGCTGGAAATGGACTGCGTATTGGGGTTGTTCTACTGCTCAAAAAATTCTGGGATTTGGACACTGGACTCTCCTCAACAAACCCATAAAAACTGCGAAGGGTTTTATGCAATGCTGACCCCAGAAATTCAACCCCTTGGGCTGGGTACGCAATTATGTTAGGCACACTGGGCTCCTCACTAAACGGTTGGAAACAACCACTCGACAATGCTCAAGAACTCTGCTAAGGAAGGGATGACCCCCTCACAAAACTCATGGCTGGAATATATCTGTCTTCCTCGTTCCCCGGAGTTTCTTTGCTGTTGGACTGCGTAATTCTCTAGCTGACTGCGCTATCCTAGAAGGGACTACGTAATCTCTCTCCAAAACTGACTGAAACTCCTCTCCTGAGCAGGCACTCAAAGTCCCCCGAGGATGATGTTGAGATCTCCGCTCAAAAATATCTATGCTAAACAACACTTGTAGACTCGGCTAAATATCTCAAGTGTGCTTCTAGTTTACCAGACATAATATTAACTGATGACTGAATGAATGAGGAATGAGTTGTTCTCATCCTCTTTTACCTAGCGGAGCCCCCAATGCACCCTTGGGCCCCACTGGACTGTGCTGCCACCTTTGCCTGCCAATCACTGTGTTGCCATTGTGCGACTATTATCCCCTTGTTGTCCCCACGCTGCCCCTACATTGTTGCCTCTCCTACGTTGCCACTACACTGATGTCTATTGCGTGTTGTTGGACCCACGTGTCCCACTCCAACTCTAATGTTTGCCTTGGTGACTTTAGGAAAGTAATTTAATCATGAGATTTATTTGTATGTCACCTCTACCCACTTTATTTTTTTGCTGACATTAGAAAAAGGACAAATTGACAAAATTAATATTTCAATTACCTGACTGCTAATTGGGAATATTACAGTCCTCCCCACCAAAATTTTGCTTGTCCTCAAGGAACTGCAAAGATGGATGTTGTAGGATTTTCTCCCCCTCCCATGTGGCATCCTCATCTAGAAGTTTGCTCCATCTGATCATATATTCTTTCATGATCTTGCTCCTCAAATGCCTCTCCCTAGTGTCCAATATGGCCTCTAGTTGTAGCACTAAGTGCCCCTCATCATTAGTAGGTGGAAGCTCCATAGTGGTTGTCACCTGCTCTCCCAAAGCCTTCTTTAGGCACGAGACATGAGAAATGTTGTAGATTCTACTCCTGGATGGTATCTCCAACTCATATGTTACGTACCCAACAGACCTGGCCACCCTGTATGGTCCATACAAGTGAAGCTTGAGCTTCTCAGCTCCTTTCTACTTCAGTGTGGACTGCTTGTACAGCTGAAGACAGAGGTATACCAGATCATCCACCTCAATTTGCCTCTCCATGTGGCCTCTATCTGTGTATAGTTTCTATTAGTTATGTGTTGTAGCTATGTTATCCTTGAGAGACCGAAGTATGTCTTAGATCTTTTGCATCCAGTCCTTGGCCCTAGGGGCATTGTTAGCTCCAAACATCACATCAACAAAAGTTAAAGCATTGCTTTTGCTCAAGGAAGAATCGAAGATTGTTGTTGTCGGTCCTCACCCGGAACCTGTTCCCCACAAGGTACTGTCTGAACTTGGCCAACGCATGCATGATGGCTAGCATCTCTTTGTCGTATATGGAGTACAGAATCTCATGTGGCAACAACTTCCAGCTCTCAAAAGCTATGGGATGACCCCCCTGCATCAACACTGCGCCTACCCCTTCTCCTAAAGCATCACACTCGAGCACAAAGGGTTGAATGAAATCGGGCAATGCCAACATTGTGCAACTTCTCATTACCTCCTTAAACCTATCAAAGGCCCTCTACGCGACATTTGTCCAACTAAAAACCCCCTTCTTGGTGAGATATGTGAGGGGTGTTGCAAGTTGTGAAAATCCTTTGACGAACTTCTTTTAGTAGGTGCATATAACCACAAACCCCCAAAGTTCCATCACATTCTTCGGTTCCGCCCAATCCCGAATGGCCGAGATCTTCTCCTCATGGACTCTCACTCCATCCACTCCAATGATATGCCCCAAATAGAGCATCTCTGTTACCCCAAACTCGCACTTGGATAGCTTGGTATAGAAAAATTATCCTCCAAGATATGTAGTACAACCTCAATGTGCTACAAATTTTCTTCCCATGTGCGGCTGCAGATGAGAATTTCATCGAAAAATACCAGCATGAACTTCCTCAATTGACCACGGAAGATGTAGTTCATGCAAGACTGAAATGTGGCCGGAGTGTTGGTCAGCCCAAAAGGCATCATCAAAAACTCGAAATGGTCGTAATGGTAGCGAAACGTAGTCTTGGGGACATCCTGGTCCCTCACCTTGATCTGGTGATGCCCCAACCTCAGATCGATCTTGGAGAAGACCTTTTCTCCCCTCAAATCATCCATTAGCTCAGGAATCTTGGGGATAGGGTAGTGGTTCTTCATGGTCTTCTTGTTCAACGCACTTTAATCTATGCACATATGTAGTGTGTCATCCTTCTTCTTCACCAAAACCACTGAAGAAGCAAATGGACTCGTGTTGGGCCTGATGTGTCCCAACGCCAAGAGCTCATGTATGGCTCTCTCAATCTCATCCCTATAGGCTTTGAGGTGCTTGTAGGGAGTGGTAATATTTGCCTGGATGCCCTACTCTAGCTCAACGGTGTGCTCAAAGCCCTCGTCTGGTGGTTGTCCTGGTGGAATGTCCCCAAAAACCGTGGAGTAACGGTTTAAGATAGCTTGCACATCCGGGTGCACAGGCTGACTTGAGACACATGCCTTTGAAATCCTCAGCTCCACTTCCCACTCTATGTCTACCTTTCGGAAATATTCTTCCATCCAATATGCAGAGACTGTCTGTGGAGGGTATGTGTGCATGCCCCTGATCATCACATGCTTCCCACTCTTCTTGTCCGTCCACTCCATATCCAGAGTCTCCCAATCTGTAGTGACCTTCCCAAGTGTGATAAGCCACTGAACACCCAACACTACGTTGGTATCCAGAATATCGACCACAAAAAATTATTTGTCAATGTGTATGTCCCCATTGTCACTGCCAATGCTGGGACATAATGCATGCACTGCATGGTCTCGACACCTGGAACCAACATAGAAAACCCATCAAAGCTCTCTGACTGTATGCCCCTCCTATGCATTAGCTAGGCTTCAATAAAGTTATGCATGGCCATGCTGTCCACCAACACTGATATACGCTGCCCCTGATATGTCCCTCGGACTCTCAACGTTAAGTACTTGGGAACTATCCCCAAAGATGCAAGGAGCCCTCGTGTGGGTGCAAATGCTGTTGGTGCTACTGCTGGGGGAGGTGGTGGTGGATGATTCACTCTTGGTGCACCAGTGCTGGCATTTCCCTCCAACTCCTCATATGCCTCCTCTCCCCCTTCACTGTCGTAGAAGACCTCAATGTAATATGCCTTCCCTCCGGCACATTGATGACCTAGTGCCCATGGCTCCTAGAAAGTGAAGCAAAGCTTCCTTCGTCTCAAATCTCTCCAGGTGTCATCATCCAAAGGCCCTCGACCTTGGTTCCCTCTCGGGGGTAGGGTTCTCACGTCCTTCCCCTTCTGTTGGAGTGCTAGTCTGTGGGGTAAAGGATCCCTCGTCCTTGGCATAGCGTCTTGCAAGTCTCTAGTCCTCCCTACTCCATCCTGCAGCATAGTAGGCCTAGTAGACTTGACTATCCCATGCAAGGGTTCAATCAGTCAGTCAATGAACATGTACACTCTCCTGGGCACAAACAGGTTTGGAACCATCACTGAGAGCTTCAAGAAATCAGAAATTTAAGTTTGTGGGTTCCCCATCTGTTTGACCTTGGTCAGCTCGACAAAATGTTCCTATGGGTCTTTCCGATCAAATCTCTCTACAACCTCTGGGTGAAATCATCATACATTGTCATTCCTACGTGACCCAAAGTAGTCATCCCATGGAATCACCAATCATGGGATTATCCCTCAAGATGCACTGCTACCACCTTGATGGCCTCCACCTCCTCCATTTGGTTCAGCTGAAAGTATATGCCCAACTCCTCTACCCAAGCTTTTGTTAAACACTTCGATGACCCATTGAAAGTAGGCAAGAAAAGTTTTCCCATGGTACGTTGCACATCATTGCCCTGTGTGTACCCTCCTCCTTGGTTATGGCTGTGTGGTCTGCTGTTGTTCTTAATTTGGCAAAATTAATTGAAATTTAGGGCATCTCTGAACTCTGACCCATAACACTGATATTCTACGAAGTATTCTTCATAGTGAGCCACCTCTGGCTCCTATGGTCCTCCTGCTCTTTCCCCTGAAGTCAAGAATGTGGGCATGGTAAAGCGTGGTGTGGTGTGTGACACTACCTGCTGCGCAATGTTACGCTCAAGTAAATGATGGTAGGTACCAGATCCTTCTCCATTCTAGAATTCCTTGGGATTTCCTTCTGTCTATTCTCTCTGGTAGACTTTTGTCTGATCTCCTCTATTTTCTGAGAGAGCTCCTGTACTGACTTTAGGAGGACATTACCAAACTCCTTCCTCTCATCTCTTTCCTCTGTCATTGGCGCCTTCCCCTTGCCTTCCTCCACTAGAACGTTGTCTTCTTGATCAGGTTTGATTTCAAGCCTACGCTATCTACTTCTATATTGTTGCTTTCGATATGTAACGTACTCTCTATCTTATGGTGTCATAGATCAAGTTCTCCACGGGTTGAGCCAAGTATATGAGCTCTGATACCACTATAATATTCCAAATTGGGAACAAACAGTAATACAAAGCATACAAAGACTAAATCTACAGTAAACATAAATACACATAAAAAACACCATGAATTGAGCCAAAACTGCTAAGCCATTTTATTAATTTTTATGGATGAGAAAGGTACGAGATGGTGCTTAGGAAGATGACACCTTGGCCTGCACAAGGCATACTGAAATAATCCCTCAATCCCTGCTCAGAAACCCTTGCCACTTGCTTCTCTGCTTGCTCCTCCTCTGTGTTGCCCTGTATGGAAATGTTGCTGCTAGCTGGAAATGGACTGCATATTGGGGTTGTTCTACTACTCAAGAAATTTCGGGATTTGGACACGAGACTCTCCTCAACAAACCTAGAAAACCAACGAAAGGTTTTCTAAAATGTTGACCCCAAAAATTCACCCCCTTGGGCTGGATATGCAATTCTTCTAAGCACACTTGGCTCCTGACTGAATGGTTGGAAACAGCTACTAGAAACTGCTCAAGAACTCTACTATGGAAGGGATGACCCCCTCACAAAAGTCCTGGTTTAAATATATTTGTCTTCCTCATTCCTCGAAGCTACTCCACTGTTGGACTACATAATTCCCTGGCTGACTGCGCTATCCTGGAAGGGACTACGTAATACTGAAGTGAACCTGTGATACCTCTCTCCAAAACTGACTGAAACTCCTCTCCAGATTAGGCACTCAAAGTTCCCCGAGGATGAGGTTGAGATCTATGCTCGGAAATATCTATGCTAAACAATAGTTGCAGACTCAACTAAACATATCAAGCATTCTTCTGGTTCACCAGACAAAAAATTCCCTGATGACTGAATGAATGAGGAATAAAATTCTCTCATCCTCTTTTACGTAGCTGAGCCCCCAACACTCCCTTGGGCCCCACTGGACTGCGCTGCCACCTTTGCCTGCCAACCACTGCGCAACCAATGCACAATTTTTGTCCCCTTGCTATCTCCACGATGCCCCTGCGCTGCCTATGATGCTGCCTCTCCTGCGTTGCCACTAGGCTGATGTCTACTGCATGTTGTTGGCCCCACGAGTCCCACTCCAGCACTAATTTTTGCCTTGGTGACTTTAGGAAAGTAATTTAATCATGAGATTTATTTGTGGGTCACCTTTGCTATGTTAGGAAAAAACAAAATTGACAAAATTAATATTCCAATTAGCTGACTACTGATTGGGAATATTACAGAAAAGGCATTACAATTTGTTATGATCATAGACTCAAAATCTTAATCAAACAACATAGATATAATGTATCAAAGTACTAGAGGATACATTAATTCATAATGAGAATATTAGACACCACCAAAACATATGTAAGTACAAATAATCTAAAATGCTTTAAAGATGTGATACAAGTAGCAACCCAAAGGGGGCATGATACTCATATACAACATACAAAAGAATAGACAAAAAGAGGAGAATGACAAGAGGGTATAAAATTTGAAAGTTGAATTCAAAACAATAAAGTAGGTGAAAAGACATGATCCCAAGGAAAAACAAGATTGGAGAAACAAAGGAAAACATGAAGAAGATGGAAATCTAAATAAACTACACAAATTCAAATTTTGTAAAACTCATAATAAATATGAACACTTTTGTCACAAATATCACAACAAACCCTCATATTGAGATATCCACAGGGAAGTGGAAAATCTCTATTTAGGAATCAAAGATTTTGATAAAAATAGAACGAAAAGGTATTTAGAGCCTTAACACAAAATAAAAACATTTTTAATATCCAAACCCAACTACAAGAAAAAATAATTTTTAAATCCTATGCCTCTAGCATGTGGGGCCATATGACTTACTACTACATTTACAACATACCAAGGGCCTTTGCTTGTTCAAATTATGGACCATGTAATTATGATACTAACCATTGTTCAATATTAAAAAAATTGTTTAGCAAAAAACTGGAAAATTGATACAAATAACAAGAGAATTGTAACATATCCAACCCCCTAAATGTCATTAAAAAACTTGTTTAACAAAAAACTGGAAAATTGATACAAATAACAAGAGAATTGTAACATATCCAACCCCCTAAATGTCATTAAGGAAGTGGGGTATTAAAATTTTTCCTTCTTGATCATGATTTTAAATCCAATTTTAAGTTTATGGTGGCATTTTTCTCATTGAGATATTTCCAACCATTATACTCTTGTTGAATTTCGAGTTCTAAGAAAAAAAGTATAGCCTTCTAAAATTCCCTTAAAGACTTTCTCTCTCATCAGATCATCATCCATAAGAAAGCATTATCTCACACCCATAAATTTTCTATCTACAACATGACATGACCATCAATGTTTTCTTCCCTTCAATCTTTTATCCAATGCATCATTTCATGCCCAAAAACTCTTCTCATATGAAACGACACAGCTTCAAAAATTTTCTTTTGACCCTTTTCTCTTTCCCTAATCTCATTCCGCATTTCATCCCTTTTTCATTTATCATGCCCTCGAAAATTTTCATATCAGGGTGACAAAGATATTTTATTATGTCACTGCAAGTGACATCTAGGAACAATTTTAAACTATTAATTTTCACCATACAAAGAAATTTTTTCATATTAGCTAGCGTTAGCGGACTCCAATTTTAGAGTATTGTGGTAGACCATAGTCAATTAGTTGTTTTTAATGTGATTTTTTGGAAGTTTTTTGGTGGATTTTTTTGTCTAATGTTTTTAAAATTTGGAGAAATTTATTGAAATCACAAGTTTGATGGATAACCTTTGCACAATCGAAGTGCCCTAGTGTTTTTAAGGGTGCTAAATCCATATATACAGTGAAAAAACCAGTTTAAATAACACAAATCGAAATTTCACCTCAATTTTTTCCGTCGGATAGAAACTCCAAAAAGTCACACTAAAGACAACTCTCATAGTCAAAAGCATGTGAGTTGTTCACGACAAATTTTTTAAGAGATGTTTTACTTTACAAATTCAATGAATGGATCTCAATTAGGTTGATTTTTGTCTATCCGAATGTAGCACACAATTCAAGGCTTACTTTCACTGGGACATGCACAAAGATACGAAGTGTAAAATATATATAGGAGTTGTCTATAGATGCAACAAAATAGCTCGGACGACAATTTTTTGATGAAATCTAATAAAAACAAATTAAAAAAACGAGATAATTAGAGTGTTTGAATCGTTTTTTTAATGATGAAATTAAATTCAACTCTCTCTAAAACACCCAAAATCCTAATATTTAACACCCATAACCCATATTTTAAAAAATTTCTACCAAATTTTTTAAATTATTTTAAAAAATTTTTAAACTACACCACTACATAAATTCACGTACGCACACGAAAGGAATAAAACAATAAGTACATAAAAGTACATAAATCTGGTCGACATTTTGTTAAAAATAAAAAAAGAAGAGCACCCTCCACGGACAAAAGCTTTAAGATTTTATAACAATTTTAAAGGGTAAATTCAGCGGGGCCCACAACGATTATGTGTGATACTCTCTTGACGGTTGTAACTTTTGGATGCAATGACCGAGTTTGTTTACAAGATAACTTAGTATTCAATATTTATATGCATTGTTGTATTTATGTTTAATAATTTAATAACATTTAGTGATAAGGGAAATAAAAACAACTAAACTCAAACATATTCAAATATACAAAGTAATAAAAGTTAATTGGGTCAAGGCAATGGAGGCCTTCTAGCGTCCTTTTGTTTTTTTCTAAATACGTAAGTGAAGAGCCCAAAAGGAAGGTTGAGGTTTTCATTTAACTGGTTTTTAAATGAAAATTAAAAATTAGAAATTAAAAAATTTAAATAATAAATATTTTTTTATTATTAATTTAAATTATAAAAAATAATTATTTAAAAAATAAAACTATTATATTAAATTGTAATTTAAACAAAAATTAATTAAAATTATACTTTAAATAATAAAAATATGTTATATTAATTATCTTCAACCTATCATTTTTCAGGGAAGATTAATAAAAAAACATTGTTATGAATGCAAGTTATGGAAGATTTCACTTACTTAAGAAGATGTGAGTCTTTAGTAGTAAAACGGTAAACCAACAAGTTTATATATAATTACGCCGAAAGGTGTTCCCTTTGCTGGCTTTGGCTGAATGTCACTGTTCACTGGAGCCAATGAGAGGGCTTTCTCATCGCCCTTCCAGCCACTGAAAATCTGACATTTGGCACCTCCTCCTCTTACCATCTCACAGTTTCAAAATTTACCAGCTCGCAGTCTGAAAATAAATTGCTGACTCTTGCCACCTCACAGTTTCAAAATTTACCAGCTCGCACTCTGCAAATTAATTGCTGAGATATGGAAAATATGGAGAATATTATGTTGATTAGACGCTTGCTCCCTCATTGCAACTCAACATGCGTCTCGTTAATGCTGAAATAATGGTGAAACGTGACAACAACGCCTCTCACCCTCTTACCAGCTCACACTTCCAAAATCTGAGAAATCGCCGAGATATGGAATCAATGTTCGCTTGTTGCAGCGTTAAATATGCCCATACGTCTGGTTCGTTGTGACTGCTCCCTCATTATAGCTCTCCATGCGTCTCCTTAATGTTGAAACCTGACAACAACGGCTGTGCTTAAATGCTTTCGTCCTAGCTCGGTCTTCATATCTTCCCCCTCAACTCCCTTCGTTCCGTTTCAGCACCTGCCAATTCAATCTCATTGCCCGGTTTCCACCTTCACAGAATAGTCGGTAAACTTCTGTTCTGTCAGCAGTTCTGTTCCGGATTTTTATTTATGTTGTTCTCTGAGTTATTTATGTTGTTCTCTGAGTACTGGCAATGTGCACTTAAATATGTATCGTAATTTTGTTTCTTATTATAAATCTATTTCCCAATAGCTACCCAGTACCAATACAGAACTGAATTTCAGTGTGGGTCTATTTTCCACAAGAACTAAAGCGATAGTAAAAACCCAGTACCATAAAAGATAATTGAATTTCAGTGCCTATTTTCCACAAGAACTAAAGCGATAGTAGAAGAGACCATGCCTCTGGTTTTAAAACAAACACAATAAAAAAAAATGTCTAGTGTGGAGAAATGCCTGTGAATTTGTGATCATTTGAACTTGTAATTCTTCTAACTTTCTCTCAGTTCTTCTTATCCTTTCTCTCGGTTCTTCTTATCCTTATTCCGGCCGAGACAAAATATATATTTTGGTAATTTTTCGTGATCATAGGACAAGTAGATTGATTCATAGCCAGAGTTTGCTTTGAAGGGGTTGGCCTCGAATCAATATGTTTTTTTCACCCGAGTTCCTTGCTCTTGCTTTGGTCAAGCAAGAAGCTTCGCACCTCCCTTATGTTCTACGCCTTACGCCCTTACTTCCATATAGACGTAATACTATGTCAGGTTTGTGGTAAAAAGCTTAAAAAAAACATTTAAGCCCCGGAATGCTCGTCCAATAGCCTCCCAATGAGAAAATCAAAGGAATTGATATAAAAGAATTCACCAAGGTAGACTAGCCTTTGGGCCAAGGTAGATTAGCCTTCTTCATGGGTGGGCTCTATTTCGTTGTGTGGAAGCTCATGAACCAGCCAGGTGTGGAGTTGGAGATCTATAATCGGAGCGACCAAGCCTTTTTCTCAGGACCCTCATGTAAATATTTTTACACTAATTAATAGAGGAAGAAGGTTGGACGCCCGTCATTATGACTGTGCAACAACCTCCATGTACATTTTATTTATTTGTTCAACAACCTCCTGCCACCAAACTTGTCTGACGCGCTGGAGGCCCATTCACTGGCTGTGACGTGTTCAATTTTGAACACTGGGCGGGCACAATTGAACGTGCTAACGATTCGTATGGAGGAGACTGCTATTTTCATTTCACTTTTAATGAAGGGTCAGTCGAGTGAATTGCTTTTTGATACCTTGTAATTATCGGAAACAAATGTGAAATTGAAAGCGACTTGGCTGAAAAATGATAGAAACTGAATTCGCTCTCAACGTACACTGCATTTGTCTTTTCCTGTGTTTGTTTCACACTTTTAAAACAAATTGATGGGTTGATGGTCCACGATATGTATTTAGATGTCATTTAGACAATCACTTTTTCAAAATTTCCATGGCCTTTAATGGCCTGTAATTGATTTTCGTTTAAAACGATTCCTTTTTCATTCGCAAGTCAAGGATACACTCCAACGACTTGATTTTTTTAATCGCGATTGTTTTCTGCACTATTACATTAATGGTGCTGGAAATTGTTTTGTGCAAATGTTTTTCCTGATCTGTAGCAGACTCTCTTTATGAATATATTCTTTTTAATTCAAATACGATTTATGGATTTTGAATGGCATCTTCTGTGTTTACTTTGGTTTTTTGCTAAAGAGATTATACCTCCTTTGGTGGTAAACTGCCATTTATTTCAACAAATTGCAAATCTTACCCTTTTATAAAAAGTGATCAGTCAAATGCAAATGGGCTTGCTCTCTCTTTTAATTAGTAATTACTGATTTTCTAAACCAGTATTATGGCCACGCTGCGCATCTAGCTTAATTAAGAAGAACTCTTCTGTGTTTGCCTCTAAAAGTTTATGTAGTGCATCTATGCAGCTTTCAATTACGAATAAAATTTATCAAGAGCTATAGACCAATACACGACAATTAATTAAAATAAAATATCATTAGCAAGTATTGACGTTTTTAAGCAGAACTATGGCCATATTGCATAGACAACTTACCTAAAGACAAACTGTCTTGTGTTTGCCTTTGCAAGACATCTTTGCAACTTGTGCACATTTATGCCGATATTAAGGGTCAAAGGCTTTTTATATTGCCAAATGCATGAAAATAATTTAAGTTAAAATGTCGTTTTGAAGCACGTAATAGTGTAAATCAGAACATTCGTAAAGTACTTTGAAACGTACTTCAACATCCTTGCAAACATTGCAACTTTAGGGCCATTCCTCACTGTCTTATCTGCTGGAATAGTGTATAATAATATAGTTTTCATAATGAAATTTTAGGAAATTATAAATAAATTATGTTAAAAACTTTCGTTTTGTACCATAATCATGCATTGCTTTTTCTAAACTAGCTCAAATTCAATTGACTTGTTTCTTGTTTCTTGTCTACTGTATTTTCCATTAATCTTATGGCCATTATTGATTCCCACATCTATTATGAGCTAAATGCTTCTGTCATAACCTCATGCTTTCTCAGGCTTGAGGTTGTTGCCCATATTAGACATATAGGAGCATTATGCATAGAATGTTTCAGACTAGAAAAGACTGAGAGCGATGACCGGAAATACATCTTTAAAGGACCAGAAACACATCTTTAAAGGACTATGAGGATCTACTGAGTACGTTTGACTGGAAAAATAATAATTTGAAATCTATTTTAATAAAGCAGCACTTGCGAAATGGCAATTGGTTAGCAACATTTGATTCTAACCTGAACATAAGTCTTTAACATAATGCTACATACTAGCCATAGAGAAAAAAACAGATTCTGATAGATAATAGTGTCTGGTGGATTCTTTGCTCCATACAAACCATTTAAAGCACATTGAATTTATATATTTATTCTATTTTCAACAATTAAATGCTATCATATAAAAAATATCAGAAAAAATTATAAATACAAATAAAAAAATTAAATTGAAAAAAAATGAATAAAGCAAAATATGAATAGATAAATACAAATAAATAAAAAGCAAACAAAATAAAATAAAAATAGAATTACAAAAAAAAAATATAATATGTAAAACAAAAAAAAAATTATATTTAAAAAAAAAATTACATAAATAAATAGAAAAAAAAAAATCAATAAATAAATAAACAAACAAATAACATAAAATAAAATAAATTACATTTTACTAATATTAAATTAATAATTATTCTTTTTATTAAAATACATATTACAATTTAAAATTAAGTTTATCAACTTTGATCATTTGGTTTACTCTTTTTTTTAATAAAATAGAAAGACTTTTATTATTTGAGTCAAACTAGCCATTATTTTACAAACGCCTAGTAGAAATTATAGTTTCTATTTAAAGAGCTTATTTGATCAGGTTTTCCATATTATTCTGGTGATGCCTCACACTGGCTGGTTCAACACGTGTCAACCTAATCTATTCTAATATGATTTTCACAAAGACATTTAGTACATTTGGTTCACTCTTTCTAAAATAAAATAAATTACTTTCTAATTGTTTGAGTCAAACTAGCCATTTCAATCTTATTCTCTCTATTATTTAGTATTTACTTAGTACTATTTACAACTTCAATCAATGTTTCCTATTTCTGTATACGCTTACATTTCAAATTGTGATGTGCATATATCATTTCAAATATGATTAACAATAATTTAAAAAAAAAACAAAACAAAAAACAAATGCCTCGAATATTACAAATATGCACTAGCAAGACACTCTTTACTAATCTTAGGCAATTTTAATTAGTTGTTTCAGGCTTTAGTATCTACTATTTAGTGTTTACTTAGTACCATTGACAATTTCAATCAATGTATTCCATTTGCTTATGTGCTTACGTTTCAAACTGTCATGTGCATGTGTCATGTCAAACATGATTTTCAATAAGTTGAAAAAAAAACTTGGAATATTCAAGATATACAATTGCAAGTAGCATACTTCAAAAGCTAATTTACAAATATGGTTATTTGACATTACTATTTCCTTTCCTTTTATACCTACAAACCAACATCCTCTCCTAACCTATTTTGTGCCTATGCCTTGTTTACCATGCAAATAATTCAACATGCCCTATTCCAAAATATATGTTCCATAGGGAAAGCCTTTAAACTACTCATTTTCAGGAATGTATTTGAAAAACTTGCATTTGTACAACTTCCAGTAATGTCTTCCATAGAGCGAATTTGCCACTATCAATTGAAGAGTGGAAATCATCCAAATTAGCAATTCTACACTTCATCTCTCGCAAATTAGCAATATGGAATTTTTTCTTCGTTAATGTGCACATGTTCTTCTTCACTTTCTTGACCTTAATATCTCTATTCGCTTGCAGCATATTCTTTTTACAAGCCACCCGTTCTGCCATGGAGACATAATTATCTCGCAATTGTCTTCCTTCTCTCCTAGCTGGTGCTACCGCCCAACAACCAACCCTCCAGGTTGTCGAACTTGCGCAGATCAACTCTACCCGGACTTCGACAGCTCGATACCGCGTGTCACTTTCTGATGGTGTTCACAAGCATTCTGCTGTTCTCCCTTCTTCGCACACTTCCCTCGCGCAAGATGGGGGCTTGGGTGTAGGCTCCATTGTTCTCTTGAAGAGAATCTCGTGCACGTATTCACATCAAACAATGTACGTTTACTGCATAACGCCTCCCGTCTTCCTCCCCTATAATGGATTTTCCCTTATGTCCCTCTGTTTCCTTTCTTTTTTCTAAAATTATACATTGCCACTTCATTAATACATTGCTCGTTCTTGCAGGTCACTCTCTATTCTCGAGCTTGAATTAGTCCAGCACGTTGCCCCATTGGTTGGTGACCCATGCCCTCTTACTCTCTCTGCTAAACAAATGGTCCAAGCCACATCATCTTCCTCTTCTGCCTCTCCCTTTTCATCACCACCCTCCCTTGACATTCGCTCATTGTCCTCCCAAGACCCCGCCCCATCATCTTCAACTACTCTCCCTTTTAAAGCACTCTCCCCTACTAGAAAAAGTTGGTCCATCTAGGGCCGAGTCCTTTCAAAAACACCCCTTCGGCATTTTACCAATGCGCGTGGCTCTGGAAAATCACTCGGCTTTGACCTCGTCGACCACAAAAACGAGCAAATCCACGTCTCTGCCTTCAATGAATTACCTGAATCCCTTCATGCTCTCATTCAAGTTGGCCACATATACAATGTTGCAAATGGCACCATAAAGGTCCCCAACCCTTCCTATAACCATCTAAGATTCCTGTTTGAAATTCTCCTCTTCTCTTCATCAACAGTTTCTCAAGTCTTCAATGATGACCTCACAATTCCCTCCCACACCTTCCACTTTGTACCTATCAATTCCCTTAAACTTTCACCTGCTAACTCAATCGTTGATGTCATAGGTATTTTCAGCTCACTCTCTCCTGCCTCTATTGTCCGCAAACGCGATGGCTCTGAAACTCCAAAAAAGACAATTTCTCTTCGCAACATGTCCGGAAACAGCATTGATGTGACCTTGTGGGGGGAACACTGCCCTGTTGAAGGACGTGAACTCTCTGAACTTCGCATGGATCATGCAGTTACAGTCCTTGCAATTAGAAGCGGCAGGGTTGTCGAGTTCAACGGCCAAACTATCAGCACAATCCCTACCACCTCGCTGGTTATCGATCCAAAGATCGCTGAAACGATGGAAATTAAGTAATGGTTTGAGAGAGAAGGCATTCAGTCTTCGTCACCCTCGCTCAGCCGCAAATACTCAGGCACCAGCAAGAAGCCACTTAATACAAAAACAATTTCTGACATCCTCTCAATCCCGCCTAGAGAAAATGTCCCATGGATGTCGCTCCGTGCTACTGCTACCTCAATTGACTTGCATGATTTCTACTTCCTTGCATGCCCACTTACCATTGATGCTATGCAATGCATGAAAAAGGCTATATGACAAGATGATACCACATGGCGTTGCTCAAAATGTGAAGGGTCCTTCACCAAGTGCGACTACCGCTACATTCTCCGCCTCCAGCTGCACGATCACACTGGCCACCTCGAGAATGTTGTCGCTTTTGACGAGGCCGCAAATGGCCTCCTAGGCATCTCTGCAGAGGACCTTTTCCTCCTCTCAACAGATCCTTGAGCTTTCCTTGACATATATAGCAAAATCAAAGGGCGACAATTCCTCTTCACACTATCTTTAAAGAGGGACACCTTCAACGACATCGAACGAGTGCGACCAACTGTTATGCACGCAGAAGATCTGCCTTATGCTAATGCGTCGAAAATCCTCCTGTAGCTCTTGCAACCTTCCACCGCCCCCACGAAGAAATTCTGTTGCCGCCTTTAGCCAGACATTTCTTGCCTCTTCCCCGTTCCTCCCCCTCCTCTTGTTCCATATATCATTTCCCCCTACCACCTTTCTACTTAAATACTGACCCTGCCCCACACATCGTCCATTGCTTCCCATCGTTCAACTTTCAACGCTTTTTTGCCTCACTTTCCATGCATCGTCGATTTTCAATGTATGTTTTGTAATCGTTACTATATCTTTACAACCCCTTTCCCTTTCTAATAGTCCTCCTAAATGTATGGGCATTGACTCGTTTCTTCATTACATTTTGTTTATATGTCATTCCACTATGTTGTAATGGATCTTCTTAATATATGGACATTTACACACGTGGTTTTCCCTTTCCTCCTTCATGCCTTCATCTTGTTTGCAACACATACATTTTGTAAATGAAAATGTCAATATGCTATGCTTAGTATGGAATATAATACAAAAATTGGTTCTTCTTCTTTGCAAAAATACAATATATGCCTTTGATTTGCTCTAGCCAATAAATGCAACATGTTCTTGCTTTCAAAACACATATTCTCCCATTTCAAATATGCAACACTCATTTTTATGCAAACCATATTCAATACATTTCCACTTCAAAATTCACTCACACTATTTCCATACTACTATTTCTATGATGAAATACATAACACAACAAAAAATCTCACCAAAAATAATAAATAACAAAACAAAGAATATGAAATAGAGTGTTGCATCTTCATGCTTCCCTCTTCTTTCATTATACTTCATGCATTTGACATGCCTTTCCTTGTTTGCAATAGCTATGCCAACCACACCAGAGAAAAAATTGCAAAGGGAACAACGTCACTGCCACTACACACTTAACAAAGAAAGAATTAATGCACGTCGTCGTCTCCTCTTTGCAACTCGCCAGGCCAACTTTCTTTTTCAATCCACCACACACCAAACTCCCATTCCTTCACAAAGTACCCTCCTTCCACTACATCCCACCCAAACTTTTGCATTTACCCTTACATCTCCCCTCCCTAACCAGCCCTTTCCATACCCTGCAATTCCATTGCCTCTCGCCTACCCTTTCCATGTCCCGCACCATCTTCCTCCTTCTCCACCTGCCCAACAATTCCTCCCCATCCAACTCCAACATGCACATCTTCACTTTCGTGAAAAAATCGATGCACTTAGTCCCATCCAAGTTTGCTCAGTTTGTTATGAAGCTTACCCATCCATGAAAACAAAAACAAATAACGGAAACATTTCTTGTACCCGTTGTGTTGGCGAACGAACAACCCACCGTTTCTCCTTCGCAAAAAACATGGACCCAGGTATCCAACCGCATGTGCTCTCTTGCCTAACTCAAGTTGAAGAGATGTTGATTGCTCGTGTCAACCCCATTATTCAAGTCACCCATGCACGTGGTGGCCAACTAAAATATTCCGGCCACACTATTAGCTTTCCTCAAGATATCACTAATATTGTGACCTCTCTTCCTCGCATGCTATCAGAACTAGACATCCTTGTTGTAAACAAAACTAGTTACGACGAAAAATCATACGATTTTTTTGTCAGTAGATCGCGTGTTCATGCATCTTTGCAATTCAAACTACAAAATGATCCATATTACAAAGATGTCCACATTAACCAAAATTACCTGAATTCTTTGCCTATTGCGCCCACCAACATTTCCAACATGCTACACCATGCCAACACATCTTCCATCCCACTCCAACAAGGCATTCTTGAAAATTGTGATTCTAAACTTCCCCAACCATGCCCATCTGACCTCCACCCATCCTCCTTTGTTGCAAATCTACCAAACTCTCATTCAGAAATAGATGAAATACTTGCCTACATAGAATCCTCCAATCCATCACCCATCCATTCACTTCAATGGGCCATCATTGGCCTCTCCCCAATCAATGAATACAACACAGAAGGCCTCTTCTCCATGGCCTTCCCCACCCTCTTCCCCACTGGCTCTGCAATGATTAATCAACCAAGAATTGCAAAAGTAGATATGCAAGAATACGCTTTGCATCTAATACGCTACCATGACAATTGTTTTGCACAACATCCTCACTTCCGCTACTACTTGTACAACCTCATTATGCGCCATCGCAGCTAAGCAACTGCCTCTATCTTCATGAAAAGAGACCTTTCAAACACCCTTCCAGCAACAATCGCTGACCTTCGCCACCACCTTCAACAAATTCCCCCTTCCACCATCCCAGACCAGATTATGCACTTCGGCTCATCCTTGCGTGGCAGCCGTTCGTTCTAGACTAGAGCTAGAGCGGAGCTTGCCGACATGATCATTCAGCAAGGTACCCCTACCATATTCTTCACACTCAGTGCAGCTGATACCAAATGGCCTGACCTACATACTACCATGCCTTCCAACCCTCCATCCAATTCACATGAGCAAACTCAATGGAGAATCCAAAACGTTGTTGCAAACCCTCACCATGCATCTCAATACATCCATTGCAGATTCACAATATTCCTCGAAGAAGTTCTACTTAAAGGATTCCTTGTAAAGGATTACTGGTGCAGGTATGCATACTATTCCTTCCATCTCTTACCTTTCATTAACTTCACTTCCATGCATCCATCTTATTTATTCCCCCCCCCCTTTTTTTTAAGGTATGAATGGCAACATCGCGGCTCCGCACACATCCATGGTTTCTTATGGCTTCCAAATGCACCTACTATGGACACTTTGGATTGGACCAATGCTTCTGCTATCCGTGCAGCTAAAGAATTCTTCGATGCATACATCACTGCTTGGAACCCTCGTCCCATTCAAAACCGGGCTATTGGGATAAATCATTCGTCTCTGCAAGACCCATGCCTCCTCTAGACACATGAAATTCTTACAACCAATCAGTTGCAAGACTATGAGAAACTTGTCAATTCTGTTCAAAGACACACAACTTGCCACTCTAGTACATGTTTGCGCAAAAGAAATAACAAAACAAGTTGCCGCTATGGAGCCCCATTGGAAGTTCACGACGCATCATCTCTTCACATTGATAATACTAGCCGTAAATTGTACGCCCCTGCTAGAAATGATGACAAACTAAATGTGCACAACGCTCATCTTCTTGCAATATGGAGGGAAAACATGGACTTCCAACCAATTCTATCACGCCATGCTGTGTTGAACTACATTTCAAAGTATGCAGCAAAAGCAGAGGTAAAGTCTAAAAGCTACTACCAAATGCTTTCCCGTCTCTCCCAATGTTCCCCACCCGATGCTCCTACTATTATTGTCGTCCGCAAATTTCTAACCGAAATTGTCGGTGACCGAGACATTGGTGCACAAGAAACATGCCACATGCTGCAAAAACTCCCACTAGTAAAGTGCAGTCGTTCTTTTGTATCCCTCAATGTGAAAAAACAAGTATTCAAACGTGTTTCACAAGAGTTGGATGGTGATCCTCCATCGACACCTTTCATCACCTCATACATGCATAGACCACCTGCACTTGAGGATTTGCCTCTTATTAAATTTGCATGCTCTTGGACCTTCTCCTCCCGCCGCAAAAAAACACCTTGGAAACACATCTTCCCTCCTATGGTTGTACGTGTCCTTCTTCGTTACACCTCCATCCCATTGAAAGACTCATCATCCTATGTGGACTTTTGTTGGAGTGAACTCCTTCTATACTACCCTTTCCGTACCCTCCCTGACGACATTGGCACGTTTGACGCGGCCATTGTTGCACACTGGGAACAAACTAGACACACGTATCAGGTTTGGCATGTTCACCGCACCCCGATCGACCCTGCCCATGCCAAATCTTGCTGTTCATCTCCTGATGCCCCTCCCCATGCCCCCACACTCGACATGCCTGAATGGAAATTTCTCTCTCAACTCCACCCAAGCAACAACATCCTCCTTAATGAACTTGAAATGCTTGGCCATCATGACTTTGATGCAAATTATAATTGGGCCGACTCCATTATCCCTTCACAGTTACAAGAAACAGCCATTCACTTCATCAACTTCAACCGCTCCTCCACAAGAGTCCACCAAATCCAAACTCCATGCTCACATTCACTTTCCTCCTTGTCCCCAAGCCAAACCATTACATTCAATATCATTTTTTCCCACTTCCGCACACACGACAAAGGATCAATTTTAAAAATGATAATCCAAGGCACTGCTGGTACTGGAAAGTCATTCCTAATTGAGTGCCTAAAAAATGCCTTCCTTGAAAACTCCACCAATGGACCAAACCCCCTCCTCTTGCTTGCTCCAACCGGTGTTGCAACATTCCACATCAATGCATTGACAATCCACTCTGCTCTTCGCATCCCTGTATCCTTTATGAAACCTTTAGAGGGTCAAGCCCTCCTAAACCTTCAAGAACAGCTCCGAGATGTGAAATACATTCTAATTGATGAAATGAGCTTCATTGGTCCTAAATTGCTTTCTCAAATCGATGATCGCTTGCGAGAGGCATTCCCATCAAATAAAAGCAACCCTTTTGGTGGACATTCTATAATTCTCGTGGGGGACCTTGCCCAACTTCCACCTGTCAAAGACACACCAATGTATGTAGGCACTTCTCGTGGCACTGCACTATGGCAAAGCTTTGATACCGTGGTTACACTTTCAACAGTTTTCCTCCAACAAGGAACTAGCCCTGCTCAGGTTTCCTTCCGCGAACTCCTCTCCAACCTTCGCAATGCAACACCCACTATTGATGATTGGAAGCTTCTTATGACACGCTAAAAAACAAACCTTCCTGAAGCCGAGGTCCAGTCATTCTCAAGTTCAATGCATCTATATGCAACAAATGAGGCCATTGACATGCACAATAAAACCATGTTGAAAACACTCAACCAACCAATCGCACGTTCCTATGCTACCCAAAGGAAGGAATTTAGAGGCAACAAACTGGAAGATGAACAACTAGCTGCAAAAATTCTCTTTTGCATTGGACAACGAGTTATTCTAACAAGAAACTTGTGGATTGAGGCTGGCCTTGTCAATGGTGCACTCGGCACCGTCCGCGCACTCGTATATGCACCAGCATCTAAGCAACCCGAACTGCCATCATTTGTTGTAGTCGAATTTCTTCACTACAAGGGTCCACCATGGGATCCCTCAAATCCTAAATTTGTACTGATCCCCCCCATAACAAGGGGCTCACGAACACAAATACCACTTCGCATGGCATTGGCCTTAACAATCCATAAATCACAAGGCATGACACTAGATAAGGCAACAATCGACATCAGAAACATTGATCGACAAGGTCTCACTTTCACAGCAGTATCAAGAGTCCGTTCGTTAAATGACCTGTGCATCTCCCTTGCTTTCTCCTTCTCTCGCTATTCCCGGATGAAGGAGAACCCTTTCATCATACGCAGAAAAAAATAAGAGGCTCTGCTTGCCTCAAAATCTATTACTCAAGCTCCTTCAAGCCCCTCTACTATTGGTACCTTACCATCCCACTAGATTTTCACTATTGTGCTTTCCCATTTGAATATATATTCTGTACATTGTTCACTAACTTGCTTTCAATTTCCTTCCAGGAACATAATGGATCGTAGATATATCTCACAGCTCCAACAATTTTGTAAAGAAATCAATGAACAAGAAGCTGCACTCCTCAATGTACAGGAGCGATTCCTGCGTCCACCTACTCTGCCTCTTTACCGGTTGCGCCCCACAATAAAACTACTGCAACAGATAAGAAATTGGATGAATCTCCTCATCCATATTCATGAAAGGGATGCACACAGAGAACTCCGAGCATACTATCTTGACCGTGTACTACTCTGGACATCAAATGGTACTGTCGTTGTCGAGCAACACCTTGTCTATATGACTAGTATTTCCCCCTAGTGGGAAACCATCTCCAACGACTATGCTACACATGATGCAATTCTGTCAATACATCTTATTTTCTCTTCGAAAAATATACAATACATCTTACTTTCTAAACTCTTGCTACTCAGAAATTTCTGTATATAAAAAAAAAAAATCACATGCTTACATGTTAGATACATTTTCACGAGCTTCAGCAAAAGACTCATTTCAGTGAAACTGTTTTTTCTTAACATACATTTCTCTGAACTTTAACGAAAGACCTCTGCTGTCCAGCTAGTGACTTTGAAATCACTTTTGGCAATTTCAATGAAGAATCTCTTTTGTATACACCTGCTTATTTTGTGCAAAATATAATGAACATTTCATAAAAACATCAACACAAATTTTAGAAAAAAAATTCCATGAGCTTTGAAATTTCTAATGTTTTATGCTTATATGTCAAATTAAATCAAGAAGCTCTGTTGGCTGTTGCTGGTTATTTATAGATCATTATTGAACATTTCACTTAATTGCTTGTTCTAAGAGCTACTAATATCAGGTTAAATGTCATCTCTCTTTTGTAATAAAAGTATAAATTGTAAACTCTGTATCTGAGAAGTTCATTGTTCACCGAGAGGAGTTACAAAAAAGTTATTGCAATATTTTTAATTACTATTTCTACTGGAAATCCCCAAACCATTCGACTTAACCATATTTGAAAGGCATTTTTAAACAATATGATTAACATAAACAAAAAATATAAAAAGTGAAAAGTAATCAGTATTTGTGTTAGTGTTAATAAAGAGAGAGAGAGCCCATATAGCTTTAACTTTGTTATTAACTTATGAAACCATATGAATACACAACTGGAAAATCTCGTTGTCATATAGTGCCTCTGATGAACCAAATGCAACTGCTGCTTGCTGCCTGCTAAACTAGGACATTACCTGACCCCACACTAAAACAAAATGTTGAATATCTCTTCCTAATGCTTGCATCCCTTTCGTTAGGAAGAGATGCTGCGCCACATTTCCAGCCTGTAGCTGTATTGCATCTCAAGTATCATGCCATTTGTTTTGTTCCTTACTTATATTAGGTTGTATAGGACTTGAGCATCAGTCATCACTTATTTTCATGTCATGCAGGCTCTCAGGGATCTCCTTGTGTTGGCTCTTCAGTACCTATGGATGCACAATACCCATACCATACAAACCTACAAGGCTTATGTTGTGTACACTGTAGATCCACTATTTTTATTAGTGTGGTCGGATGTATGAATGGAGATTCAAATATATGTATGTGCATTATATATGGATGGGCACACACACATTTATATATACTATCGTTTAGCTGATGAATGCATTCCTTTGTGTGGAATTTAAATGTTTATAACTATTGGTTCCGTTGATACGTTTTGGTCATCTGTAGGTTTTAATACTTTTTCATTTTTTCTAGACAAGTGCTAGCCTGTGCTGCAACTTATATTTCATTGTTGAAGGTGAAGGCATTCACTAATTCGCGTCTTGGAATAACTTCTACAATTTCAAAATCTCCTATCTATGACACTTGATTACACAAATCCCTACAATATGTCTAGGATTTATTTAAGATATATAGATTCCTGGGAGACCACACTATTACCCACATGAGTACATTTCTATGGCAAAATAATGTTCACAATATAGGACTTCAAACAATATTTCCTAGAAAACAGTAGTATTTTTTTGGTCTAATTTCTATGTTACAGTGGGGTTCAGATTAAAAGTTTTGGAACATAACAACGAGCCCTGATATTGTAGATGTCTTCGGCAATGTTAGTCAAATCTTGAGTAGTTATAGATTGTAATTTTCAGGTGTGAGTCCTGATATCACATATGCTATCAGTAATGTAATTAAATTCTTGGGATGTCCTGATTCCCAATAGTCAAAAGCAATTTAGTGCATTTTTCAAGTATTTTATGTCCAACGGACTTCAGCATCACATCAGTGGGAGTTTGGACGATGCATTGCAGCTAATCACATACTGTGATGTTGTTTCAGGGAAAAACACCCTAGAGGTTTGTTGGGTCAAAACCTCCATAGATCAGGGCATGCTATTCAGAAGGACTCACACACAACCACACTTAAATGCTAAAAACTAGATAACAACGATAGTAGAACTCACCCGTAGTCCTACGTTCGATGTAGATCCCACGGGGTCCAAACCCCCAACAACCCTTCTTCCTCTTCAACCTGAAAAACAAGAAAGAACATGCACGGAAACCTAGTTGTACAACATATATTACTCCTAAATGTTAGTGTAATCCATGTGAAACATTATATAAACAATAATAAATGCTTAATAATCAATCTTTTCACATATGCAAATAGATATTAACACAGAAGTTCAGGAACAAGATGGTTCTTCATTATTGCGAACAACATGTACAGAAATAAAGAGTGGAGAGATCACCTGAATCCTTCCACGATCTTCGAGCAGACCGTCGTCCAGATCCGTCCCGCCCTTGCCTCGCTAAGATACTTTCAAGACTTGTGCACTCGAGATGGCATATAAATGGATGAACATCTCTAGGAAACAAGGGTTTCCTGTAAAAATCTGGGAAAGTGCAGGAGGCACGGGAATTCAGACTTGAATTGGGATTCCAACAGAGTATAATATCTATAAAATTTCTCCCTCCCTTAGGCCATACACATGAGGGGCTTTTATACTCCCTCAAAGTAGTTTCAATCAGTTGGAAACAGTTGGCCACGTACTGGGGTGGTTGAACTACTGGAGTAACCATCAACCCAGCCCCAAAATAGGGAATTTTTATATATATTTTTAATGGTTTTAATGGCATACGCGGAAAAGTACATGTAGACTCGCGTATACACGCGAAAAAGTCTAGGCATACCCGCGTATGGGGATTTTAACACTGTTTTTTAATGAATTTTGTTCAATTCTGTGGGAATGGGTGCCCAAAGCCATAAAGACAATCATGAATCACATGAGGGTGAAAAATGATGCTATAACAGATGCCCCCTAATATATGAGGTCAGAAGGGGTACATGATGGCCGAAATGTATTATGCATATAGAAAGAACTTCGCAAGGACAAGAGAGGACTTCACCAGATTTCAGCCTGCCAAAAACCAATGAAAGAAAACAGAGAGTCAACTCATGCTGAGGCGGGCATACCCATGCTCAGTCAAAAATACATCATATCGAAAGTACTGAATAGATCCAACATGTATACAAGTATAGTTGAACTGAAAATACACAATGAATCATCTGAGCATGGCCCGGAAGTACAAGTCAGAATCAATGTCTAAGTATCACATATAGAAAGCTGATCAATGATGCTGAAACTGGATGTCTGATCATATAAGTAACTGAATCTCCAAGTACCAAATCATAAAAGGTGGACTAAATGGTACAATCACGCAACTCGGGAGCCAACATATAGGATGTTGTTGTACTGACACTGCAACATATAAGGGTGAACGACATCACTGGCAGAAAATGGACTGTCAAAAGTGAACCGAGAAATGCTGATGCAACCCGAGGTCTTCACCGATCACTATGGCACAATTCTACACAATGGGAATAAATGAGCTGAAGTCGACCATGTGAGAAATCGTTGGATTACCGGTCAATGATGTATACCGTTAACCAACGTGAGACAACCCACCAATAATGAAAATGAGTGTCAAGGTGCCCCAATACAATCTAACAAGTGCGAATGAATGAGTTGAAGTCGAACACTTGAAAGAATCTACCAATCAAGAGGCAATGATGAATCCCCACTGTCGATAGCGAAGAGTCTGCCACTGATGACTGCAAACCCTAAGGTACTGACAAAAATACTCTAGACCTTATTCCCAGAGCAATGAGTCGAAGTCGATGGGAAAAGATCTGCTGGAAGGAAGGCATTAAGGCATCCCACATCAGTCCAGCGCGAGTGTAACCCGCAGGCCAAGATTTGGAAGGAATCAGACGAAGTAGAGTGACGGAACCAAACCTAAGTACGTTTCCGACATGCACAAGATGAAGCTAGCGCACGAAAGAAACCCTCTAAACCAACCAATAATGAAAGCTGACACAGAGGCGAGATATCCACCGATAGGGTCAAATGGAAATCAAGGTACTGCATGAATCCCAAGTGTGATAATGTGTGCTGACGTCGAACACAAGGGAAACCACTCAGTCAAAGACCCATGATGATGATCAAATGCTGAGCACGAGGTCACCTATCAATGATGGAAATAGGCCCAAGGTGCGGCTCTAGGTTTGCTCTCAGAGCAACGTGTCGTAGTCGATAAGAGACAAACCCGCCGGCAAGAAGTCAATGGGGACCTTCAAACCAGCACGAGCAGAAGATCAAAACATCTGATGTGATAGAACATGATACTGACAAGACCGGGAAGGCCGACTGAATAATGAGTCAAGAGACACCGCAGAATGGCCGACGCAGGCTAGACTTCCCTTGAACAAAAGCACGACTCTGTGATGACCATGGTAGTAAAAAGTGACACTGTATAAGTCTGTCTTGCAGGAGGCAAAACAAACTCTCCATATGATTGGAAGAGATAACCAACCGGGGGAGAACTGACAAGTGAAACATGGTAAAGGCTGAACCTAGGTCAAAACTAGAACCATCCCAAATGGAGGAAATATATATAAGTATATGTGCTTTGTTCAAGGGCGACAAACTGACTCTGTACTGCCATCAAAATAACGAAGATACATCCCGTTCCCGCTCTTTTTGTTATATTTGATTTTTTTGTCTTTTCATATAATAAGCCTGAAAAAGAATAAAAGAATGCTATGGTACAATGGATAGAACGAGTATCAAGAAACAGATGCACTAGTTCCTGGGATTGGAACGATCCTATGCTCAATGCAAGGTGGCGGAAACTGGTAAGCGATACTCAGAGGAATGTTCCATCCATGGGTAAAAAGGGTGTCAAGTCGCGATAGCCAAATGCATGCAATGGTTAACTTGTACAGACAGTCAAGGTCAAAAGTTGGCTTAAACATTGAGTCCAAAATGAAGCTGGCTAAAGGCCAGGATAAACAAGTAGCCAATATGCAATGCAGTAATACAACTCAACAACACCAGGGAGCCTCTAGGGTAATAGCCAGAAAAATGATAGTGAGGAAGAAGAAGAATGAAGCTTCAACACATAAGTCATGGAGGGACTAAAGAGGACTCCCGAGCCTACATAAAACGCAGCATGGGCAACAAGTGATAGCGAGGAACTAACTAAGAAGCCCATGTAAAGGAAGGCTCTACCACCAAGTCATGATTAAATAATCAGCGAGTGAAATGGGTGTAATACTCATGACCTGATGGGATCGACCCTATGGCAAGTGATCAGAATGGAGGCTAGTATGCAAAATGCAATGGAAAGTGGATTCCCTAACCTATATGCCAGTGAATATCATATACCTGCCATGACGGGTCAGCAGTCATGGATCAAAAACCGAGAAAAATCTCAAATTCGTCAAAATGTACCTAAAAATATACCAATCTGGGCACTTCCAAGCATCCGGATTATGCAGCTTAAGATAGATTGAAAAAATAAGCATAACAAATTTTTGCAAAAAAATTTCATTTTTGGGCATAAATACCACAAGTTACCTCATATTTGGTTCATTGTTACATTGCTGATTTGGGAAAAAGTGCTCTGGAGAAAAAGCCTCTTTCGTCAAAACATGAGCAATCGACCGTCAAACTTCACCGAATTTGTTAGGTAAGCTCTGAATTCATCCTTGTTATTCATTTTGTCCATTCATAAGTTAAAAATTAGGAATTTTCACCATAGAACCATTTTTTTAAAATCACGGGTTTGCGCATACGCGGGTTTATAATGACCAAGTCACGTATATACGCGACTGTGCACAAAGAAAGTCACGTATGCGCAACCCAAAATGAAAAAACGCGTAGCTAATGAACGAATTAGTGAATTTTTGCAGGATGATTATATCTTGGAGAGAGCGTGAACATAGTTCCATTGACAATGAAGTCATGCAGGACCAAGCATCACTAAATATTCTCCGAAATTGTTGATTGCTCAAGTTTTTCAAAATGCCAAATATGAAGAGTAATTTCCGGTTGCTCGAAATGCTTGTGAACTATTGGGAACCGGAAGAAGACTGCTTCATAATAGATCAAATACCCATACACATCGAAGTGGAAGATATCTATTTTATTACTGGACTCTCCCGGAGGGGGGAGCCAGTAGACTTGCATGGTAAGCATTTGGGAGGGTTGACCGTGGAATATTACGTCCACGTCTACTGCGTAGAGGGTTCCAAGAAATTTGGAACTCAAATTGCGATCAAAGATTTAAGAGACTTGCACATGAAAATTCTCCTTTTTACCATTGGCAGGGTAGCGGGATCTGCTTCCCTACACCAGGCATCCAGGACTCAAATGAGTATAGCAATGGAATGCTTAACTCATTTATATGATTGGTGCACAGCTCTACCGATGAACATGAAGCAACAATTGACTTCTATCTGAAAAGTAAAGACAAAACATTTTGAATATGGTATAATCTTGATGACATTCTTCTTCGAGAAGATTCCTAGGCTGAGACCCAAAGTGATCTCTTCTATCAGCAGCTCGAGAGATCCAAAAATTGCCCGATGGGCTAACTTGATGAAGAGATTGGGGGGAAGTGAAGTTCCCCGAACCACTTGGGATGATGAGTTCTTCCTTTGGTGGGGAGAACAAATCATCACTGTGGAAGACTATCCCTATGCCGGGATGGATTTCCAAGGCGATCTAGACCTTGTCCTTCCACCAGGCACGGCATGGGGCACAGTCGGTAAGTTTGCAATTTTTTGACTTATATAAATTTTTTTGGATTTTTTCAATATGTGTGAAAAAATGTGGAAAACAAACATGTTTTTGATTGGATTCAAGATGACTTACAATTTTAAAATGATCATGAAACAAATATTGGACTAGTTCAACTTGAGGGTTACCCACGACATAAGCGTCACAGAGGTGAGGCGGATACAGTAGATCCAAACAGGACCCTCCAGGCTGTACAGAGGAACTTGGAGGGGTTAACCTGCCAAGTACCTATGGCTGCAGTGGAAGATCTGCCTGAAGCTATCTAGAGACGGGTGGTAGGAGTACCCCGTGACTAGGTACGGTTATTCCGCCGAGTTTCCACCGCAATCGTGTTCTATAGGAACACAACTTCTGGGCAAGGACCATAGGATTATATAGATATGACATATTAGATGACTGTATATTTTGAGACTGAACATGATCGGGCCTAAGACCAATTTTTTGTATGACTTATGGATCCAAATTTTGTATAGTGTTTTGAACACTCTGATGATATATATACAACGATGTTTGATGTGATGTGACAAATGTATAAAATTGTATGATGTTTTTGATGATTAAATTTTATTGTATGGAATGATTAATATGCCAATCAATTGCTTGATTAGCATATTATATATACAACGATGTTTGATGTGATGTGACAAATGTATAAAATTGTATGATGTTTTTGATGATTAAATTTTATTGTATGGAATGATTAATATGCCAATCAATTGCTTGATTAGCTAATGAGTCTACCATCCAATTGTCCGCTCGAGGAATATGAATGAAAGTTAAAAATTGAAATGATCTTTGTAACAAACGTACCCTCAAGAACAACCGGAGTAAAAATGGATCTCGAACCCGATAAGTATTGTTCAACTGCGACACCACCAGCTAAGAGTCCAAGAAAACTACCAACGAATCAACACCCAAAGATATTGCCTCCGAGAGTAGATAAATAACTGCAGTGTATTCTGCTATATTATTGGAAGCAGGACCAATGCAGACTCCTCTTGATACTAACAGCTGACCGGATGGATGATGAAGCACCCAAGCCATGGAAGCCAAGTTCCGGGTGTGTCTACTAGCACCATCGGCGAAACCAAAATGACTCATGACATTCGACACAACCTGCCAAAGCAGATCAAAAACATCACCATCCCATCAAAGATCGAAAAACCAGATATGTACAAAGAAAAACTACTATATACAAAAGCAAAATGTCAGGCTGAAGCCTAGGCATAATACTTTTTCAAATAGAGCCCATTTCTGGGCTCCGGCAACTCGTTTCCTTCAAAATCAACCAAGGTATATGCTCCTTTTTTAAGGAATTTTTTAACGATGAAGGGGCCATACCACATAGACTTAAACTTTCCTGCCCCCAGGGCATCTTTTTCTTGGGCATAGACCAAAACAAGGTCACCTTCCGAAAAAACCCTAGGTTTGACCGCCTTATCGTACTGAGCTTTAACTCGGTTTTTATGCGCCTCATTCATCGTGGCGGCATCCCGACGCTGCTCATCGAGATGTTCCAGATGAAGGAGACGTTCTTCAAGACTAGAAGTGTCAGGAAGAAGTTCAACAACTAACTTAAGAGAAGGAATCTCACATTCAATGGGAAATATGGATTCCAACCCGTGCACTAGCTGAAACGGAGTAAAGCCAGTTGCAGTTTTCACTGACGTCCTGTATGCCCAAAGTGTAGGATATAGCATAATATGCCAGTTGGATCTAGCTTTATCAATTGTCCTTTGAAGAATTTTCTTCAAGGATTTATTCACGGCTTCCACTTGCCCATTGGCTTGAGGATAATACGGAGATGAATGCTCCTGCCGGAAACCTAATTTTAGAGCCAACTCAACCATCATGCTATTCTGAAAATGACTGCCATGATCAGTGACAATCTCTCTAGGAATACCAAAACGAGCAATAACTTGGTTGAAAAGAAAAAGAGCTGCAGTCTCACCATCATTCCCAAAAGTAGGCATAGCCTCGACCCACTTCGTAAAGTAGTCTACTGCTACAATAATGTACTTGTGACCTTTAGCCGAAGGCGGGTTAAAAGTAGTATAATCAATACCCCACTTTGTAAAGGGACCGACAGTAATGATTGGAAAAATCGGAGCTGGATGAGCGCGCATTTTTCGAGTATAAACTTGACACGGATGACACTTTTTTACCGACTCCATACAATCTTTGAAAATCGAAGGCCAAAAGTACCCAGCACGCAAGATCTTTTGGGCTGTAGCAAGCCCAGATAAATGACCACCACAAGCTCCACTGTGGGAATCATTCAGCACAGCCTCAGCTTCTTCGAGAGTTAAGCAACGTCTTAGGATTGAATCAACCCCTCGACGGTATAAAGCATCACCAATGATCAAGTAATTCTTAGCCAAGTGACGCAACTTACGGCGCTCATCTTTCGAAAAAGTAGAGGGAAACTTCGCAGTCTGAAGATACACAATGATATCTCCATACCAAGGATCCCGTGGAGATATAAGAAACAAATGTTCATCCGGGAAAGGATTCATCATAGACTATCTCATCCCCACAGGGCAACTCGGAGATCAATTCTGCGAAAACCAATGATTTCTTGGACTTGGCAGACATAAACTCAAGATCAAATTCCTGCAAAATCACAATCCATCTATTGTATTTGCCCCCAATCACTTGCCTACTGAGGACAAACTGAAATGGATTGGCTGCTGCCAAAACATAAGTTTTTCGTAGAATAATGTAATGCCGGAGTCGCTGCACAACATGAACTGCTGCTAAAGCTAACTTTTCTATCGGAGTGTACCGGAGTTCAGGTCCTACCAATCCTCGACTAAGATAGTAAATAACATGCTCTGCAAGAGCATCATCTTCCTGAACCAGAACCATACCAATAGTAGATTCTGCTGCTGCAAGATACAAAAGGAAATCCCTGCTATAATCAGGTGGACTCAATAAAGGAGCAGAGGTCAATGTAATGCCGGAGTGGCTGCACAGCATGAACAGCTGTTAAAGCTAACTTTTCTATCGGAGCATACCGGAGTTCAGGTCCTATCAATCCTCGACTAAGATAGTATATAACATGCTCTGTAAGAGCATCATCCTCCTGAACCAAAACCATACCAATGGTAGATTCTGCTGCTGCAAGATACAAAAGGAAATCCCTGCTATAATCAAGTGGACTCAATAAAGGAGCAGAGGTCAATGCTTTTTTCAAAGCATCGAATGAGCGTTGAGCGAAGTCATCCCAAAAAAATGGAACTCCCTTCTTCAACAATCTCATAAATCCCTTGGTAACTTCAACATAATTTACGATAAATCTCCGAAGAAAATTAGCCTTTCCTTGTAGACTTTGAAGTTGACGAATAGAGGACGGGGGAGGCAACCGAAGTATTTCCTCAACCTTGAAGGGATCTACCCTAATCCCTTCCCTAGACACAATGAATCCCAATAACCGACCGGATGTAACCGCGAAAACGCACTTGTTCGGATTCAACCTAATCTTATAGAAATGACATCGTTCAAATATTTGACGGAGGTGAGCAGGATGATCCATCCTCTTTCGAGAATGAGCAGCTAAATCATCCAAATACGCCTCGATAATCTTTTTGATGTCATGGAAGGCATATGACATGGCCCACTGAAACGTAGCCCCAGCATTTTTAAGACCAAAAGGCATCTTCTTGTATGCAAAAGTACCCCAGGGACAAATAAAGGCAGTCTTATGCTGATCTTCAGGACGGATAGTAATCTGATTATATCCGGAGAAACCGTCCATGAAAGAGAAAATCTCATTACCGGCACACTCGTCAATGATCTGATCGATAAATGGTGTGGGGTAATTATCTTTAGGACATGCTTTATTTGGGTCTCTGAAATCAATGCAAACTCGAATCGTTCCTTGCTTTTTATCTACGGGAACGGGATTTGAAACCCATTCAGTCAAAGGAACAGGGAAAATGAATCCTGCCTTAAGCAGCTTCTCAACCTCAGCTTTGATAGCTGCTGCCTTCCTAGGATTGACCAGATGAAGTTTTTGCCTCACCGGCTTAGCGTTTTCATAAGTCTTGATCTCATGCTGGACAATAGATGGATCTATACCAGGAATTTCCTCATAAGACCAAGCGAATACATCCCTATACTCTTTAAAGAGCTCGGTGTAAATCTGAATCTCTTCACGGGAACATTCAGCTCCGATGAAGACATTCTCAATAACATTGGGATCCCTGGAAATGTTCACCGGGATAGTAGGAGAAATCACAGCCATGTTCCCTTCAGCATAAACCTGTGTTGGTGCTAAAGGGTTCAGGACTGGGTGAACAGGACCAGGAGACTGAGGACTTGGAAAACTTGCTTCAACTTCACTCAAATCAGGTAAAAAGTAAGACCAATGATGCAAGTCATCCCACGGTCTATCTATACCAGTCATAGCTTCCAGGATGGCCTCTTCAGATGGAAGAGTGGTATCAAGGCAATCCTGGGCAGAAGAAGAACTAAGTGTCCAAGCCGGGGCCACATCTCCATCCAACTCTTCCGGTGAAAGAGGAGCTGGAATGGACTCTGCAGAGTCAACAATAGATTGATAAGCAATCTCAGCTGCAGACATTGGAAATGCCATTCCACCCACTTGACCTTCCGCTAATGTAGCGGTAGGGGAAGGTAAGGTCCAAGGGTCCGAAAATAAATGAGTTCTGAAGAACTCTCTTCGAAGAGGGGCCCTGGAGGATGAAATTGCATTTATATGAACCGTAGGAGGAGGAATATAGAAAGTACCCATCAAGTAAGAATACATTCCAACCCCTAAATTCTCAGTAGGCGACTTGGTATTATCCAACTTTGGAATAGTTGAGTCAGTAGATGCATTCGGGTCTACAGGAGGACAGTCCAGTTGATCCACTGTAACAATCCTCCCTTCGTGAGGGAAACAAATAAGCTGAAACAATGAAGATGCAATGGCATCCATCTCATAAATCCAGTTTCTCCCCAACAGAAGGTTGCAGTCCAAGCTTGCATCCACTATCTCAACCTCTATATTTACAGTTTTTCCCCCAACACAGATAGGAAAAGCTGGGACAATACCATGCGGTCTATGAGAATGACCATCAAATGTAGTCAGAAGAGTAGCAGATGGAGAAGCTGCGGGAGATCCAATTCCCTTCCAGCATGCGAGAGACATCACACATGTGGAAGCACCCTCATCAACGATCGTCCGAAAAATATTGCATTTCCGGTATGATGATTTAATATGAAAAGCCATATGATGGGGGAGTCTCTTCTTAAAATTAGTCATATCGAAGGTAATCATAAGAGAGTTCTTTGGATCTACAGCCCCAAGAGCAGTGAGCAAAGCACTGCGCTGAGCCGGACAAGACTGGAGCACCTCTAAAGCCGACATGGCACAAGGACTCTGCGCCAGATCTTCCACAATAGAGTAGTTCTGGGCAGCCCTAGCATTTGGATTAATCGTCGTATGCTTGGTAGATGCTTTGGGCATCCGAGGTATAGGCTCAACAATAGGCCTCGTAATATGAAGCGGCTCAGTAGCATCGGGAGCACCCTTAGCTTTCGAAGACTCTTCTTCGCCATAATCACGGGATCTCGTAGCGACATCCACGTGAGCACTCATCATGTATATGTTTGATGGAATTTCCCCTTCCTGGGTGCCCCCAGAGGAAGCCCCAGTATTTTGATTCGTGCCAACAACTAGCTGTTTTCCTTGGGGAAAAGGGTTTTTCAACATAGCCTGGGAACTGGAAGAACCCTGCTGAGCTAACAAGCGCTGCGCATCCTGAATTTTAGGGCAAAGGTGAGTAAGATGGTCTCCAGTACATAACTTGCATGGAAAATTCACTTTATTTTTATCCTTTTGACCCTCACCAACATGCTCTTTGGTTTTATTCGTATTACCCTTCCCATTCTTACCCTTTTTCTTATTATTCCTTCCCTTCTTCTTCCCTTTGGATTGTTGATTTCATTTGGGATCAGAAGTTTGGACAACATTTACCGACAAAGATTGGGAAGGCGATGACTCAGCAGGAACATCCTGACCAGAAGGAGCAGATTGTATAGACAACTGCTGCAATTGAGTAAGCAGGTTAGCTGCACCACTATTGATCGACCCAATAAGTCCATCACCATGAGGACCAGGCTTAGTCTTGGATAAATCTAATTTGGAGCGAGGAGCATTGGGAAAATATTTATGAAGGACTCCAGACTGAGAATATATCAGCTCCAGCTGCTGGGCCCTAAAAATAGCCTATTCCTCAGAAAATACCCCATACAGGGATACATCTTTAGAAATATCTGACTGCAGAGATTTCAAAAACCACTCCAAAAGGAATTCTCCTAGAATATGAGCTTTAATAAGCCTCTTCCTTCTCCGCCATTCCTGAATATGGTCAGAAATGTGGGTTGCGTCATCCTGTTTAAAATTAGCTAGGAGTTCGGTCCCAGAATCATAACGGACGGGCAACTGGAAATGATTTAGAAATGTAACAGCCAGATCTCCAAATGTAGCAAAACTGCCCCCAGTTAACTCAATATACCACTTGGCAGCGTTTCCAGTTAAGGTGCGTTGAAACAATCTCAACCTAATCGAATCATCGATCAGGGAGTTAGACGAACACCATAAATGGAAGGTGGTGATGTGGTCAGCCGGGTCCTCTCCATTCTTGCCTTCAAACTTTGGAATGTCTGAAGGAAGTTTGGTGGGAACCGGAGGCCACCCCAGACTGTACCGGATCGGATCATTCATCAATTTCGACAGATCTGGCAAGTTTAACGTTGCTAGAAAAGGTAAACGAGGCAGAGCCTGAGGATTCCATCCTTGATGGGATGGATTCCCAACATTCTGAAAAGAATACCCTGGATTTGATGAGGCACCAGGTTTCCAAAAAGAACTCGTAGAAAAAGGAGAAGAACCTCCTCCCAACGCAGAGTTACCAAAGACCGGACCAGTTCCCCCTCCTGAAGTATGGAATGAAGAGGAAAGCCCCTGATAGGGGTTCCAGGAATTAGAAAGAGGGGAAAAAGTCTGATAAGCACTCGACGAAGGGAAAGAAGTATTCCCTTGGTGACCAGTGTAAAACTGATTCCCTATCCCCACTGTAGTGAATACAGGGTTCCAACCTGTAAAAGTAGTTGAATTCTGACCACCAAACCAAGGGTTGAAACTCTAAGTCTGATAAGTGAACGGAAAGGACCCTAACGAAGGATTCGAACTAGGAATATGCCCAGTTCCGAAGGGGAACCCTTGAAAAGAAGCTGATCCACTAGCCATGGAAGACATGGGTGTAGATGCAGCTGCAGCAGTGGAAAAGGAAAAAGAAGGAATCCCACTAGTGGGCATTCCAAAACAAAAGGGACCAGATTAAGAAGCATGCGCTTGGGTGAAACCAGAGCCAAACACAACAGTACTAGAAGCAATCGAAGATATAGCAATAGTGCCTCCTCCTTCAACAGAAATAGGAGTTTGAATGCCTGCAGCACTCACAACAGAAGCCGCGTTCCCAGTCGTGACCATCGAAAGGTATGAATAATATGGAGGATCTTCCAGTCTCTCTAACTCAGGTCTGATGTATTCAACAACGAACAGATAATCAGGAGGAAGAGGAGATGGAAGTGAATCAGAGGGCTGAGACACTTCCTCTACTTGTACTTCTTCTTCCTGTGGAAATAAGACTCTCGAGGTAAGCGGAGCGCTCCTCTCGAAACCAACACCAGAACCAGCTACGAAACCTTCAATCGCTTGTGGAGGATCTCTCCCCACTGCGTCAGATGCCACAGGGTGATACTCACCTGCTAAATTACTCCTATGCCTTCTTGAAGAAGGCTCTGGACTCTTGGGAGATAACCCCCAGATTCTCCTCGATCGACGAGGTGCTTGATCAGCCACTTTAACAAATTTTAATTAGACTCAAAAAAGTATAAAGCTAGGCAAGCTAGGAGCAAAGAGCACTCACTACAAAAAATCCCTGAGATACAATCAAGCAAACAACCTTCAGGTATTTCCGCTCCGGGTGATTAGGACCGGACACCAAAATACAAGAAAGCGAAGAATAGGACCTCCCGAAAGTAGTCTGGGATAATTACGGCCCAGGCCTACTAGCGAAGGTAACAGAAACAGTTACGCCGACCTCCTAACAACAGCATTTGCCGGCACAAGTACCCAAGCTTCGCAAGGGCACCCCCCAGAAGTACTGCTGGAAGTGATACGACGTCTGCCTCAGGTACCACGGGTATTCCCCCCCGCAGTCACCTATGTGGAACCTAGGAATGGAAACTATGGGCACCAATCCATGTCAGAAGCCGGGCGGAACGGTCTTGAGGTCAGATCCAGCAAATCAGAGAGGGGGTATCTCTCTTCTTGGCCTTCACTTCCCCTCGCGCTTGACTCTCTGGAGGAGAGCTTTCCCGGTCCACCTAACGGAGTTGGATTTCACTCAATTAATCAACTTCTATGTTTTGTTTGAGCGGCCTTGGAGATTTAACTCTCCACTCACCTAATCCAAGGCCCTACAACCTAGCTAGTTGGTGTATGACACTTAATAAAAACTTGCTAGTTGTTTTTAAATTATAGCGCTTATTTTAATCGGCTGTTATATTAAGTCAAAGGGATACGGAAATGAAACTCGTGGTGTTTTGTGACACAGAAAAGAAATTAATAAAAACCAAACTACATGCAAATGCAGTAATTTCCTTTCGATGAAAAGAAATTTCTACAAAGGTTCTACGAGACTAAAAAAAAAAAAATTCTTTCAGATAACAAACTTCACACTCACAAAAACTATGAAAAAGACTAAATGCTTAAGTGCACCTGATGCAAATCACTAAGAGCATGCAAATTCTAAGATGCAAATCCTACTAAAGCAGAGAGAAATTTCCCAAAGATCCTTCAGTTTTATCTCTTTTTGGTTGTCCACAAAGCTAGTTCCCAAAATCAGAAACTCTTAGTATAAAGACACCAAAAACGCTTGAAACAAGAGGAAGAAACCAATGACAATTCCTTTCCAAAATCAAGTCAAAAACCAAAGGGAAGAAATCTCAACAAAGCTTCAAAAGATGTAACAAAACGAAAACAAAAATGCAAAACAAAAGCAAATGACAAAACAAAATGTTTTTTGAGCTTTTGAATTTTATAAAAAAGAAGAGCTCTAAGAGACCAAGAAAACTATCAAATTCCAAGCCAAACAACTCTGAATTTCAAGCAAAACTTCAAAAATGCTCCAAATATTATAGGGCTACTTAGTAGCAAGATTTATATGAGCAAAGGAATACAAGAAACTCAGTAACTCAGCCCAGAAGAATAGTACAACCTTGCAGCAAACAAAAACTTCAAAGAATCAAGAAAGACTCTTCAAAAATTGCAACAAGACCTAGTCAAATGAACTCAAGAAAACCAACCAAAAAAATGGGAAAAAATCGAAGCGCAAAGCAAGACACAAAGGTAGGAAAGAGTAAATGAGCAAAGGCTCTCTGTCCTGATGAAGCAGAACAACCAAGAATCTCCAGGAAGAGATCTTGGTACTCAAACTAGAAATGCAAGCACTAAAAACAAGATTTGCCTAATAAGCCAGTTTTCAACCAAGAGAGAAAAAAGACCAATAACTACTACCAACCCAATCCAAAGACTCTAAATACACTACAGGAATAGGTCTCCACAGGCAGACAAGACTAAAAAGCCAAGAAATCATAAATTTCAAAATTTTCCCAGGCATACGCTACTTGACAGTTTTGAAACAAGTGTGTATACGCGACTATGTCAAAGGAAACCCGCGTATACGCGACCTCCTTTAAATAAAAATGCGTGTATACGCGTCTGTGTATAGACAAACTCACGTATAGAAAGGTAAATAATGAAAAACAAAAAAGATCAAGCTTGGATAAAGAACCGGGTCTTCGATGCGGGCGAGAGAGAAAAGTTGATTGGAGCCCAAAATAATAGGTAAAGCTTGTAAGGTCTCTATTCAACATTTTGCTATAAAACACATATCGATCTTTTATATTATTGAAAATTTAAGCGAGAAAATAAATGCGGGAGGATTTAAAAACTTAAACTCTAATAACGATTCACGGTTTGAGAATATTCCTAAGTTCCCAAACCCACTAACCGTACGATCTTTAAGACATGATAAGTAAGCGATGCTCGAGAGAAATGCACAAACGGTGAGGAGCTGCAGCAGGGTTTAATCGATGAATGTTGGATGAAATTTTCAAGTGGAAATACTTCCCTGCTTTGGAACCGTGATCCTCCTCTCCAGCTGATCGGACAGATTACAGAACCAAAATGTTCCTCCCAGCCAATTTAGGATTTAATCCTAAACCCAGAGGACGCCTCCTCTGCCCCCGTGCCCAGAATCCCGAGAACAGTGAGTCTCCTTTCCACTCTTGATAAATTTTACCACAGCAACCTTCTCAATTTCATCACAACAGCCTTTCTCAAATTCATCACAACAGCCTTCCTCAAATTCATCACAACAACCTTCCTCCCCTTTCCTTCCCAGAAAAAGGACCCCTTCCTCCTTCATATCTTCTTGTTTAAATAGCAATCTGCCCCACCGCCACAACACCATCCAGCTAAGACCTCCATAAATGTAGAAATGAATGTTTTGAAAGAGATGTCATTCGAATAATAGATGATAAGGTTGTATTTAAAGAGCTGCTATTGAAATGTAAGAGGATAAGGTTTGTATTAATGAGGTGTGATTCGAAATGTAAGATGATAAGGTGGTGTTAAAGCGCTGTCATTTCAAATGTGAGAGGATATGGTTGTATTAATGAGATGAAATTCAAATTCGAATGGATTTAATCATGGTGCTTTGAATCTTTAATAAATTTTTTTTTTTCTAATTTATTCTTTAAAGTTTGTTTTCTTTATGTTTGTATATTATATTTAAACCATGAGTTAAATATTTAGGAAGTAGGAACTTAGGGTGTGGGTTGTTACATACTTCCTCCCTTCGGAAAACTTCGTCCCGAAGTTAGGGTTCCATGTACTCATATCAATGATTGTATTTTTAGAGATTAGGGTGATTGTAGATGGCTGATTTTTAAGATTGAATTTCTGTTTGAATAAGTATGTATCTGCAATTTAATTGTTACTTCCCATCTCCACCAAATCTTCAAACTACTCTAAAATCATCCTATCCTTCATAATCTCTTCCACTCCCATCCTATCCACCCTCTACAGGAATATGCCATGGCATCAGTTTTACTGATCCATTCATAGACCTTAAGGATATCAGCGTCGATTACGTCGACCAGATACGCTTGTAGGCATCCGGCAGTCATCATCACACGTCTAGGGGAGCGTGACTCGCACAGTCCTCCCATGACTCCAGGTATCGGAGGATAACCGGTGGGCAACACCTCCACCCCTCCTAATAGGACTAGGGTCAACACCCTATCGTGGAACCTCAGGAGTCTCAACTGTTCTGGGGATTCTGTCATCACGTATTTTGGTTCTGTAATCTGTATTCTGCAAAGCAATTACTTGTACACAATCTGCAATGTAAACACTTATACGCACATTGCAGCACATGCATCTATATTGTTCATAACAAATTGTTACCCATATAACAATCTCTACACATTCCAAATATACTGTTATAAATGTAAACATTTGTACACACATTACAGCATATGCATCTATATTGTTCATATTCTTGCAATGGTAATTTAAATGACATAAAGCATGTTGGTATCCCTGCATTTAGTAAAGTCAACAATAGCATATATTCGGTATCACTAGAGTTAAGTAACATCCGTTCTTTATGGTTACCCATGTACCAGCAAATAAAATTCATTCTTAAGAGATAATTCAAAATAAAGTTTACAAATTCATGGATAGGCTATGACCACTCTCTATACATGACCAATAAGCTGTGTGATTGTGATTACAAAGCTGTAAGTTAGGCTAGTATTTGATTATGTCTTACTCCTCATAGTTAATAAAATCAATGGAAATCAGTGGAGATAGTGGTACGTTAATAAAGAATATTGAACCTTTACCCTTAGCTCCATATTAGCACAATACTACCATGTTTATTATGTAACAAGATGAGAGATAAACCTCTATACAAAAGAGATTTTATTACCGTTATAAAAGGTTAACCATGTGAATCCATTGGATAGTATAGCTTATATAATACTGATCTTATGAATATGTGGACTACTAGAATCTTATAACAAGCTCGTGTATCACTATTGGCCAAGTATGGCTATTTCCATAATAAGTATACCATGAGAAATAGGTGAAGCAAGAAGGTCTCTCTTATATATGAGTAGAAGCTATATCAGTGAGGATTCAATCTTTATCGAGCCTATGATTGCCATTACTTCTATTTTTTATTCATACTTAACTATGAATGTTCCTTTACCTCATCTATATGCATAGAGTCGTACAATCAAACTGTGATATGGAACTCGGTCACTGGTAGAGATAGGTAGTACTAAGGTCCTAAAAAGGATAGAGTCACCACTATTCCATGAACATGGGCTTGTATCCTTTTGTCATAAGAGATGGTGGTACTCAATCAGATCAAAGCTTAGAGAATAGGTAACACTAATGAGAAAACCCATTGTACTAATAATATGTTACAAACTTATACTACAAATCAAATGGGAATATCGTAATCAAGCATTCTAATAAAAGTACTAGTAGTTGCTGTGATAAGCTACTGCAAGCCCGCATAGTTATAGCACTAGTTAAGTAATGTCCATGATGTTGAACAAGCTGGTAACTTATTTAAGCATGGTGAATCAATAGGGATAGTAAGCACAGTGTTGATTGGGCTAAAATTAGTCAGAGAGTACAAGTGTAAATTCAAGTAAAGGGATACATAGAACAAACAAGGTTACTAATACAGTTTATATGAGTTTAGATCAACTAAACTACAGAGAAAGAGTGATATCTCAATAGTAAACATTCACCTAATTACTTTATTCACTCAGATTAGTATGAGTAGGTTATGCGATAAACTTGAAATCACCTATACCACTTAGATATTGCGCTCTAACCTGTTCACTTGTATCACTTGTACCAACCCAAATTGAATATTATTGCATAAAGCAGGGAAAATATAAGACATATAGGGAATATACTGAATATAACATATGTTGGTTGATGCCAAGTTTACTTTACTTTTTCAGTCATTGCCAACACAGTTACTCTGCACCAGATTCTTGAATTCAAAAGGAAACATCTGAGGATCATTCACATCTATAGTTGATTGCCATATTTCACATGTGATTGCCAACATCCAAAATTGCTCCAATAGTCATACTTCTCATAGTTTCTAGTGTTGTTGATATAATTATGAGGGTCAATTGATTTTCTTATATGAGTTCAATCTATAACCAAGATGTGGGCATACGAAAAAGTCTCTCTATATTTAATGATTGATATAGATCCTATATACACCATGGTCATCCAGACGTCTGTACACATAGTAATTGCTATTAATTCCATAAAATACCAAAAGCTCAGGTTAGCCAATTTAGTTTCTTGATGCAACAAGGCCCGCAAGGTAGTACAACCTCTAATAAAGAATACAGACTTGTTTGTACATGCTAAGGCTCCCAGTTGTGTAAAATACAATGGTCAGCAAAATACAGGATTTTTTTTTTTATATTTTTTTATTTTTTATTTTTATTTTATTAAACCATTGTGCCATAGAAGTTTCAGATGCCACTTGCAAGAGAATGTTTGGATGCCACCAGAGAAGGTTCAGATTTGTCATATAAGCTTTTGGATCTTCATTAGATAGTTCAAATTTCAAGAAGTTTGGATACCTTCCCAGAGATAGTTTTAGACTTTTGATTTCTTTCGAAATATATCACTTCGCATATATACATGTATATACCTTAGAGATACGAGCTTTAGAAATTAGAATATAAACAATAAATTCGGGCAGATTGTCAAAATTTACAGTAGTTACGGTTCTGTCTCTATCACATTTTCTTCTTTGTTTTGTTATGACTTCTAAGGATATTAAAACTGTATCTGAGACTTATTGGAACATTCAAAACTGATATTGTATAATGCTTTCAACAGTGTAAAGTCTCATATTCGTGCGCGTTTTATTTTGTTTGTTTTTTGTAAGTCAATTTTTCAAATTAGGCTCATGACACAAAAGCCCCTCCCAAATCCTATCAACTGCTGATACACGAGGGTCTCATGACAAACTCAGCAACACTTTCAGCAAGAAGAAAAAAAACATTCAAGGTAGCAGAAACTTAGAACAATCCAAAGTTCTCTTCCGGACTCCACGAGTGTTAATTCAGAAATCCCTTTTAAAGTTTTATGAGCTCCATTATCAAGTGTATTTTAGCACAGGTAACAAATGTATTACCTTAATATAATTCTTCGTGGAAATAATCTATCGAAACTTATTCCCATATATTCGGAAGTCTCGCATATGGAAGGTTTGGAAGCCCTACTCGGATGAAGTAGAGAATCATAAGTTGACAGGTTGAACCCAGTAAACCACTATCTTATTAGTTTAAAATAACATTGTTCTAACCCGGAACCAGTCCTCTAATGCCCTTTTGTCTTGTTGTTTTTCAAAGTTTCAAACTAGACTGAAAATTGCTCCAAAGGCGAAGATAATAAATATTGGGATACCTTGGATAAATTCATCCCAGTAAATTAAGTCAAACATAAAGGTTGTTGTCATCAGCCAAAAACTATTAAACCTGCATATTGGCAGTTCCTCAAAAGTTCAATGCATTTTCTCAAGGCTGACTTTATGTTTTGCACAGATTCATAACAGCCTCCAAGAAAATCACAGAGAATGATCATTCTACTAAAATCTAATGGAATGCATACATTTTTATTTTATATATATATTTATTTATTTATTTAGCTTGAAGTGTGAAAGGAAATATATATAAGGATTTGAGTTTGAATCTATTCCTCACCTGATGTAATACAGTTGACAGAGACAACAGACTTCGTCAGAGATAATGCGTTATCATCTTGTCTGTGCACATCAAAGATGTGGAGTCTAGCTGGCAGTGGGCATTAGTACCATTGCCATATAAAAACAAATCTTTGACACGGCAGAGTTGAGCAACTGAAGCTCGGCTTTACAAACAAATATATTATAACCTCATACTATATACAATTCCGCTTTACAATTTATCCAAAACTTGCAAAACTCGGCTGTTCAAATAGACTCGGCCTTTCAAACAAACTCGGCTTTTCAAATATGCAGGGTCTCTGTTCATCTTTTAAACAAAATATTTAACCAAAAACAAAGTATACGGTATAAATTAAAACCATATATATTGATGATAAGATCCAGCACTGTGACATGACGAGTCCGATATTCCCACGGAATCCATAGGAGATAAAGCTGATAAGGGTGAGCTATGGTTGTGTTGTTTTGCTTTCCTGAGTATAGCTTGCCTCTCAACATCAGGCAATGAACCCTTGGACAGTAGCTGTGTCACTCGCGGATCCAATCCTGCTGGAGAAGAATCACGATATGTATGAGAGCTTATGGCAATACCACCGCGTTCAGGTTTATACAGTACCCGGCTTGAATAGAGTAGCAATACCTTGAATAAAATGAGGGTACTGTATTGTACCAGGTAAGCCATTTCTGCTACTTCTTCCCCCATATATGTCATTCTCACTGCTTGGATGCTCAGACGGGTCTAGAGGCCTTAACATAGACATGATATCCACCCTCCGCAATAAAAACCACTATTACCTCAAAATCTTTTATGCTCTACTATATCTCTGTCACAACAATGACATAAAAAAATGCACATACCAGGACCAGATTATAAATTGGAAATCTTGTTTTATTCGTACCCTGAAACACAATTGACGTCGATATGATATAATTTTAACCCAAAATAATACCCAACGAAGGTGTAAACAAAATACATTATCTCTGGACTCCTTGAACAATGGTAATAACTTGAATATCTGTCTCGCCATGTTTGCACTGTCAGCAGAGCTTCTGGTTCTGAGGGTTTTAATTCAAAAAAAACTTTCTAAATTGCTTGTCTTTATCCGTCACAGTGTGTAAACTACTCCTGGCGTTACGGTGCGCTGTTTATGGATAAGTATAACATACACGGACTCTCAGCACTGATCTAACTGCAAGGTGGAATTCCCAGTAATGAGTAAATACAGGAATTGAAAACTCCCCACATGTATGCCTCTCCTTCACTATTCGACATTATTTTGGCGGCGAATGCGAAAAGTACTAGGACCGATTTGCTTCCGCGGTGCAAAGAGGCACCATTAGAACGTGTTTGCGATTGAAACCATATAATATAGTTTTAAATCTTTACGATATATTTTAATCTAATCATACATGCATATCGGTGGTATTATTATATTCTGTTATTGCCAATTCGGTGGGATATGTGTATATCGTGATACAACAGAATTTTTTTTTTTTTTTTTTATTACAACTGCTGGCTAAATGACTCCGATACACGACTAACATCCGATTTGATAGCGTGGCTTCCTTTTATCAAATTTCATAACGTGGCTTCCTATCAGATATTAACAATTTGACAGCGAGTGACAGCGAGTGATATAGATACCCAGATGGCAATCCGCTGTCCTCCGATTTTTCATTAAGTTCTTCCTGCATTCGATTTTCTTTTAAAGTCGGGACGGTTGTGAAATAGTTGGTTATCTCCTCATTCATTCACGCGGAATGTCTCCTGTTCGAATGTAGACGGCTTCATTGAGCCGGAGAGGTTAGTGACAGATTTAAATTTGAAGGGCTAGGCCCGCGCAGGTTCGAACACTGCCATTACCATAGCGGAGTCAAAATAGAGCATGCACAGTGGCGCAAATGTAAAGAGTATGCTAAATATTGTATGCTGGTCCAAACAAGTTTCAGGTAAACCACATGCCAGGGATTCAGGCATAACTAGCTTGTCCTGAGGCCTTGCTTGAGGAATTTATTAATTAATAAATGATAAGCAGTACGGTGGTTTCATTGCAGCATGAGATTATATGCAACATATGCCACATTTCACCAATATTAGGTTTCATTAAAAAATGTCATTTTCTTTTGCTGCTTCCTGTTCCGATGTTACTTGTTCTCTTTCCTTCCTTAGGCCCTTGAATTCATTGTTCCTGATATCCGCCATGTTGTTCTTTGTTGTTGATTTCGGTAGTCCCTCTTTATTCCACTCTTGTGTCTCTTCACATACCATTCTCCCAGATTCTTGTTTTCGCCCCATTGTTAATTCCTTGCAAATGCTGGCACGTTGAACTTATAATGATTAATATGTCATCAACATGTATGGAAATTTCAAAATGTTGTCTCTCTCACACATAATTCTTCACTAAATAAGAGGTACCGAATCATGCAATATGGTGTTAGATTTGTTTTGCCTCCAGTCAAGTTGGAGGTCCATTTGTGTCATCTCGACACATGGCTTTAATTGGAAGGAATTTGACAAAATAGCAACTGTAGTTGACACTTAAATTGTGACTACTAAATGTTCCAGGTCAATATTGACATACCTTGTAAAATGATTTAAATATTTTCAAAATTGAAGTACCATGTACATGGCATGATGTCGAGACTCGAAAGTATTAATGCGAGTTTTACGTCTTCTATATTAAATCTATTCTAAGCTGTGCTAATTTTCACTCGAACCTTGTTTTCATAATGTAGGGGCAACCAAGTCTAAGCACATGAATAACAGATAAATTTATTACAGTCAGTATTTAACTGGTATACAGATTACTTAGTTGTGTCCACTTCTAATTGTAGTTCTCCTTCTCATTTCGTTCAGTTATTTGATCAGCAGAAAGTTGAACTTATTTTGAATAAAATGAGGACCCTTTGTTGTGTATCGGAAGGTCCACCAAGGCACCAGTTTCCTCAGCTAGACTTGCCTGACAGGGCGTATAAAGACCCTCTATTAGCCCAGTTTTGGTCTTTATGGTCATTTTTTTTTTAGCTCTGTTCGGTGTGTTCCTCCTCTGCTGGTTGATTTTTTTTGTGTGAAACAGACTGAAAGGTGGTCGCCTTGTCGCATCTAGAGCACCAATAAATGCTTATTGGGCATCTTTATATTTTTGCACTTCCCAAGATTTTCCCTTTTTACCCTGATCCATGCCAAACTCTTGGCTGTTCTAACTTGCCATTTTTTTTTTGTCCTGAGTCTGGTATTTATTCTAAAAATATTCAAAGTTTACAGTCTTACAGAAACTATGAGTTTATGGACATGATCTCCAATCAAGCTTAGTGTATTTTTGTTTGAAGGTACTGGCAGACGCTGCTAAATATATTTATATAGTGTGGATTCTAATTGTAATTATTGTTTACCTTTGATATTATTAATGTAGCAAACATGTCATATGGTCCTATTATTAAGGTTCTTCATGTTCTCATGTCCACTGACTCCCATACCGTGTCCAGTGACAATTCTAAAAAAAATTTCAGTGTGCCAGCTGTTACTATTATGGTTTGTAATGACTTTTGTCAATTTAAGGAGTGGATTAGCTCTAATTGCTTTTGGTAACACAGTTACCGCATTCTGTTTTGATAAAATATTTTACTTGTGCATCTCTGGTCGCTGTGTGATAAAATATTTTACTTGTGCATCTCTGGTTGCCATCACAGCAGTAGGATGGACAAAATAGCCATATTTCTACACTTCAGCAGCACAGTTTCTTATTAACGTCCTGAAAAAAACTTTTAATTTGTTAGCGGGGACTGTAATTGCTTTCCCTCTTTGCACATAGGCCATATAACTACGTTCTATAATATCTGGAGTTATCTCCTATAGAGAGAATATAATGAAGACAACTGATGTAAGCAATTCAACCAAGATGCTTCATCAATGTTACATTCTGCATTTTACAACCTAATATCTGGCAAAATATATAGAATTGCGACTGAAGATGTCCTTTGGCAGACCAGTTGTGGTTATTTCCAAAGAGGGGTGTTATGTCTTATTTCTTCTTTATTTATACTGACTTGGCAGGTACTTTTATTTGGCCATGCTAATCCTCCCAGCTAACTTATCAACATGTAATTATCAATCTAACAGGTCCGAGAGTTTGAACAAGCGCTCTGATACCATGTGTAAGGTCTCTATTCAACATTTGCTATAAAACACTTATCTGATCTTTATATTTAAGCAGAAAATAATTGCAGGAGGATTTAAACTTAAACTCTAATAACAGATTCACGGTTTCAGAATATTCCTAAGTTCACAAACCCACTAACCAGTTGATGCTAAGACATGATAAGTAACTAACCAGCTGATGCTAAGACATGATAAGTAACTGATGCTCAGAGAAATACCTGGAAACGGTGAGCTGCAAACCAGGGTTTAATCGATGAATGTTGGATGAACTTTTCTAGCTGATAACTGCTGGAACCGTGATCCTCCTCTCCATCTTATGGGACAGATTATAGAACCAAAATGTTCCTCCCAGCCAATTTAGGATTTAATCCTAAATCCAGAGGACGCCTCCTCTGCCCCCGTGCCCAAAATCCCGAGAACAGTGAGTCTCCCTCCCACAGTGGATAAATTTCACCACAACAACCTTCTCAAATTCATCACAACAGCCTTCTCCATTTCCTCACAACAGCCTTCTCAAATTCATCACAACAGCCTTCCTCCCCTTTCATCTCCGAACCAAAAAAAAAGGACCCCTTCCTCCTTCATATCTTCTTGCTTAAATAGCAATCTGCCCCACCGCCACAACACCATCCAGCTAAGACCTCCATAAATGTAGAAATGAATGTTTTGAAAGAGATGTCCTTCGAATGATAGATGATAAGGTTGTATTTAAAGAGCTGCTATTCAAATGTAAGAGGATAAGGTTTGCATTAATGAGGTGTAATTCGAAATGTAAGATGATAAGGTGGTGTTAAAGAGCTGTCATTTCAAATGTCAGAGGATATGGTTGTATTAATGAGATGAAATTCAAATTCGAATGGATTTAATCATGGTGCTTTGAATCTTTAATAAATTTTTCTAATTATTCTTTAAAGTTTGTTTTCTTTATGTTTGTATATTATATTTAAACTATTAGTTAAATTGGCAAGGAAAGCAGAAACTTAGGGTGGGTTGTTATAGAACTGTTGGAAACCTTTCAAACAACTCAAACCACCTAATAGGGAATCACAAAATGCGGTCCTGTGTGAGTCACCGTCTGCTTTGGGAAAAAAACCCTAGAGGTTTGTTGGGTCAAAACCTCCACAGATCAGGGCATGCTATTCAGAAGGACTCACACACAACCATACTTAAATGCTAAAAACTAGATAACAACGATAGTAGAACTCACCCGTAGTCCTACGTTCGATGTAGATCCCGCGGGGTCCAAACCCCCAACAACCCTTCTTCCTCCTTCAACCTGGAAAACAAGAAAGAGCGTGCACGGAAACCTAGTTGTACAACATATACTTCTCCTAAACGTTAGTGCAATCCATGTGAAACATTATATAAACCATAATAAATTCTTTAATAATCAATCTTTTCACATATGCAAATAGACATTAACACACAAGTTCAGGAACAAGATGGTTCTTCATTATTACGAACAGCATGTACAGTAGTAAAAGTGGAGAGATCACCTGAATCCTTCCACGATCTTCGAACAGACCGTCGTCCGGATCCGTCCCGCCCTTGCCTCGCTAAGATACTTTCAAGACTTGTGCACTTGAGATGGCATATAAATGGATGAACATCTCCAGGAAACAAGGGTTTCCTGTATAAATCTGGGAAAGTGCAGGAGGCACGGGGAATCAGACTTGAACTGGGATTCCAACAGAGTATAATGTCTATAAAATTTCTCTCTCCCTTAGGCCATGCACATGAGGGGCTTTTATACTCCCTAAAAGTAGTTTCAATCAGTTGGAAACAGTTGGCCACGTGCTGGGGTGGTTGAACTACTGGAGTAACCATCAACCCAGCTCGAAAATAGGGAATTTTTATATATTTTTTTAATGATTTTAATGGCATACGCGGAAAAGTACATAGGACTGCTGACATCACATGGAAAATTTATAGGCATACCATGTATAAATTTTTAATACTGTTATGAATTACCTGAAACTGGAATAGCCATGCCATAGAGATAATCATGAATCACATGAGGGTGAAAATGATGCTATAATGCTTATTTCCTTTGAAATATTGAAGGCTACAAATGTCATGAGGCATAGCCGCATTGTTCCAAGTGCCTTTATATCGAGAATCTCCCATTCTGTGTCTTTCATACTTGACGGCTTCTTTATTTTTCCGCTCAATGGTAGGTGAACATATTTCTGATACAGATAATATTCCATCTGCATCTTCCACAACGGGCAGTTTTGGCCATTAAATTTTTTGACTCTAAGCCTGCCATCTTCCACTATTTCTCCCACTCGAACTAGGAACCCTTTTTTCCTGTGATTTTATTAACCAAATAGACCTTCGACTTTGATACAAGTTGCTAGAAAATTATATATTACAGAGAAATGGAACACATAAAATATGCAGAAACACAAGCACAGAAAACATATAAAACAAGAGAGACACAGATATACTTGGTTCACCCAATTTTCATTATGTCCACCCCAAACAACCTTTCCTTCCTTTATATTATCCAGCAAGATGAAGAGATACAACCTACAGCAGATCCGTTGTGACATCCTTTGTTCTATCTCTCGGTCCCCCTTTCTGTTTCTCGCTCATAATACACATCCAATACACAATCGCAATACAATACCCTCATACAAAAAAAAGGGTTGCCTTCTAGGGAAAAAAATCCCTCATTGACCATCAGATCATCTACCTAATGAACGACCCAAATTTAATATGAAATTACAATATTTTACAAGGAAAATTTACATATCTTTTTAGCTTTGGGGGGGTTTCCCCTGAAACCCCCGCTGGGCCTCGAACCCCTACAGGGGGACAAGTCCCCCATGCATCGAGGGGTGTACAATATTCCTGGGGTATACGTCTATCCGAAATAAATATCTCTAAATCAGGATGAAAATTAGGCTCCACACCCAACAAAAGGAACTGTGGTAGCCACGCTAGTAGAAGCAATAGCCGAAAGTCTAGGAGCAGACATGAAAGGAGTGGAGGCCGGAAGATTTTAAACTCCACTCACATAAGGTGTAACTAAGTTGTTGGGACCAGGAATATTCTGGCTAGTACAGTGTCCTAACATTTGTGAGGAACTGAAAACCATAAGGGGAGGTGGAGGTAGAACTGAGTTGACCACCAAATTCGACGACCCATTGGTCCTCGGTTGTACATTGGATGTGGGTGTTGCCGAAGATATCAAAGATACTAGTGCTACTTAAAAAAACACATTCCCAAGAGGGTCAGTGAGAGGATGATGATAAGGAGGTACAAATCTTTCAATGAAAGGATCCTCAAGAAATATAGTAGCCTGGGAAGTGACATGTGAAATAGGGTTTGCCACTAGAGACTGTTCTTCTGAAGAATAATATGGGTCACTGAGACTCAACAAATCCTCCAGGTTTAATGGAGGAAGACCTCTTTTCCACCTAAACATACGATGAGGGTTGAAGGATTCCACAATTACTAATAAATTTTATCAAAATTTTAAAGTGATGTATTGTTTAGTCTAAGTGATAATCAAAACAACACCTAAAAAATAAAAATTCTAAAATTCAATCAACAAGCAGCCATAGGGAAAATACCCTCTTTTCGAACCATCGTTAGCTAGAGATGAAACCCATTATCACAATAGAAAACATAGAGATGTTTTCATATGTATATTTATGGTTACTCTTGAGCTTCACCTGAACCTCAAATAATGGGTCCAAGTACTCTCATGAAGACAAGAAACCTCCAAAAAACTGAAGAAAAAGTAGGTATGTTTGTGTTAGGTACCACGGCAGCCTACCCCAGTCACCTTTTATTTGTCCCTAAATTATGGCCACTATGGATACCTCAAATCACAGACACTACCGAGGGATTCATGGTCATGGACAACACACTGTATGGGCAGAACACCTAGATCCTCGATCCAGTTTCGACATCCCCGAAGGGAACCCTAATACACAGAATTCCCACTAGATATGTGATCGAAGGAAAACTACCATCTCACACACACACCAATTTTGTATTGTGTTTAACTCCTGTGTGAGGGGAGTCGTCCCATATAGTATGAGTGAAATAGGATTTTCACTCTTTAATGACACTAGTCTCAAGTCTTGCAATCTTGGGCAGTTTTCTTACACTGCCTAACCTGAACTAATATTTGTGTAATCTCAGAAAAGATTTATTTATTGACTCTATTAAGCGATTTATTATTAATTTACTTGCATTTAATTCTTTGAAGGGGCATTGGACGTATGGAATTTATGTGACTCTGACACAAACTGTGCAAAAAATTCTTTTCAATTCAATTCGATGAAATAGTTACTCTACAAGGAGAAATTCATTTACACAACCATGCAACAACACACATCCAAAAAATGAAGTTCAACCTTTAAAAGATACATATACCAATGATATATAACAACCAACTAACCCAATATATTTATAGATGAAATCAGATATAACAGAAAAACTAAAAATGAAAAAAAAAAAAACCTAGTATGTAGCTAAAAAATATAGCACAGTGTTTCATTTTCAGGAACCAGTGACTGATAGTCATCAACCCAACATCCAAGGAAATCACAGCAGGGGGTGAAATAGAAAAGCTTTGGTTGGTTAACGCTCTCCAGCAGAGCATACAATGTGTTAATAGCTTGATTAACACACTATGCACAAGCAGGAAAATCATTAAAATGTTATGGGGTGCACAAGTAGGGCATGATACAGAGTATAGATTGTAGAATAGGTTCAACCAAGGCCTGATATCAAAAATGTGAGTAACTATGATGATTGTGGAGCACACAGAATGGTCAGAAAGGGATGTAAGAAGAACGGGAAATCATAGAAGGAGATAATCAAGAGTTTGAAATGAAAATTGGGAACTAAGGATTAGTCCACAATGGAGTCGACATTTATACTTAAGAGTAAAATGCATGGGTGGTAGTTGATGTAATTTCCCTCTCGGGCCTTCCTGGGACCCAAGGTAGACATTTAGATTAGCTACAACATTCACAAAGACAACATATGCATGTTCATACAAATAATTGATTGAAAAGATGAAGTAGATAAGGATTACCTCAATGTAGAGTGCATATCCACTGGAGAGCTCAAGGTAGTGTGGTGGAAGCCCGCCTCACTAGCTCCAAGATCGAATCCTACAAGAAAACAAAGAAATTAGTAAACTTCACAGTATTATCAAGTTAAACAATCAAAGATAATTATATAACTGAACATGAAATAATATGATTCTATGAAACTTATAACATGTATCTCAAAAACTAATCAAATACATGCAATCATAATACACCAAGTGGAAAAAATTCCAAGATCTCTGTCTTCAATCTCCCTAATGTGACAATGCTTGAGCGAATAGTTCTCAATGAACTATGCAAACAATAAGTCCTCACACTAATAAAGTTCATTCCTCACACTTTCAACCAATCGACCTTTTACAATGAGCCCTTGCCTCCAATTTATAAGAATTTTCGAGGACAAAGCTTACCATTCTTCTCCATTAGTTCAAATATGGAAAAATCCATGAAGTTTCCATGCTTTTATTTATTTTTCCCTCTTTGGATTCCTTATTTGGGTTTAGTAATGTCCAATCAGAGGGCTGAACCAGAGGTTGCTAGCTTTTTAGACCGACTCTTTGAGAAAAATCCAAAAATGTCAATCAATTAAGTTGGAATCCACCGCTCAAACCTCAGGGAACACAGGTAACACTACCCTTTAGGAAAAAAATTGTGTTAACCTAGGCATTAACACTCCCTACAAGAAGCTCAGAGGTGTTATAACTTAGTCGGGCAGTTTCTAGTGTGTGTTACCATGAAAAAGTATGTCTTTGTCTCAGGCAATTTCTTCCATCAATGTGTCCTTCTCCTCTGAGCTGCTAAGGAGGACATTTTTATTTATAACAAGGGATCCTCCAAAAAAATAGGGGTCAGGCGGAGGGGATCTAACTTTTTATTATTTGCAAAAATATGACATTTATCATAGGCCCGAACATATGTATGCAACTCACCAAATAGTCTTGGCCAATAAAAGCCAACTTTGCAGATTTTATGGGTCGTGGCTCTCCATATGTGATTTACCCCACAAACAAAGTTGTGGAATTCATCAATCACATTGGGAATCTCCTCTTCTACCAGGAATAATAGACAAATCCCCACTGATTCCTTCGAATATAATTGGCCATTCGAAATAACAAACTTTTTGGATTGTAGTCTCAAGTCCTTGTATTTAAATTTGTCAAAATTTACTGGGAACTTCAAAAAATTTAAATAATGGAAAATATATTTATACCAATGTGAGGTGAGGTAATTCAATTTAATTTTATATGTTGAGGATACAATGCTTTCCTAACCCTCTTCTCCTTTATCTTCTTATTCCATAATTACCAATAGGTATATGCCCAAGGCCTAGAAGTTAGCCTCAGACAATATTTTAGCTAATCTTTACCCCTTGATCAAATTTGTGGGTTCATATCAATGTCATATTTTTTAATATTGGAAATCCACTTTCCTCTCTTGCCTTCACTATCACCCTACACAATAATATCTTTCACCACAATTGTAGGGACGTAAGTTGTTATATTTGACTGCGCGACATAAATTCGAAAAGCCTTCATGTATTTGAGCAAGGCATAGGATTGTTTCTCTAATATATTATACTTCAACTCTACATCTAGCAATACCTGTATGAAAAATGCAATCGGTTTCTCTTGTCCTTCAGTATTTCTCTATAATAAAATAACTGTCACTATGTTAAGAAAGGCAAAAGAAAAAAATGAGGAATGACCTATGATAGTTGGGGATATATAATATTGGGGCTTCTGAAAAATATTTTTTAAGTCTGGGGAATGATTCTCGGACTTCTATAGTCCATTTTCCCTCCCTGTCCTTCCTTAACATTTATATGATTTATTTGAAAACTTAACCATAGTTTGGTATAAATCTTCTCATAAAATTTATTCTACCCAAGAAAACGTGAATCTCCTTCCTATTCCTTGGTAATGGAATATTATTAATATTATCCACCCTTTTGGGATCAATCCTTACTCCTTCCTTTGCCATAATGTGTCCCAATATCTTCCCTTCACTTAAATAAAGTTGTGATTTCTTGCGGTTTAAGGAAAGACCATACCTTCAGAATTTTGTAAAGGTAAGTTGAAAGTGCTTGAGGTGTTGTTCATCTATTTTTCAGAAAACAATGATGGCATCCAGGTAAATCACTATGAAATTATCTCGTTCCCCAAAAAATTCTATATCCATTGCTCTTTGGAAAGTATCTCTAGCATTTATGAGTCTCTTGATGGTGCTATATATCTGTCAACCAATGGGTCTCCCCAATGTGAAGTCTGAATTAGACCTCACAACATTGGGAATAGGAGCCCCATCTAGAGTATCATCCCAATTTCCATGTATTCTTATATATTTTCCTTGACTCTAACTATCAGAGAGAGAGAGGAACACATATGTACCTTCGAAAAGAAAGTAATTTTGGTTGGTGACTATTCAGTTGCAAGTGTGTCGAAGTTCCTCTACTGTGGGGGTAAAGAGTAAATTGAGCCTCTAAGGGATAGGCAATATTACCACCCAAGTAGAGGCACATGCAAACAAGAAGGATTCGTCTAACATCTGGAGGAATAGTCCATAAAAGGTGTGATGGTCGTTACAACCAATCAATGAGAAATATGTGTCTAGTATCCTATGGAATAGTCCACAAGGATGGGACAATGATAACAACCATTACAACACATTATCAATAAGATAAGCACTAAAATAAACTAAATAGTTCAACTACTTTTGCACAGATGGAAGAAAACATGAAACAGAAACATCTGCATAATAGTCTCATAATCCATGCATGAAGAACGTGTTGGAATTGAAGGCTTTTGTTATTAAGTAAAATTTCGAAGACAGATGTATACAATGAACATCATTAGCTCCAATAGTGGAGTGTTATAGCCAATCCTTGCTCCCCATAAGAACTAGTTTGTTTCTCTAATGCCTTGTGGGATGATCCAAGGTGAAAAATTAATTTTATCATACAATGAGTGTGTATATATAACTAAGAGGTGATGATTCACCTTCCTTGTCACTTTTTGACTACCCTCATGATTTTTTGACTTCCTATGACTTTTTAACTTTACATGACTCTTCATATTCTGAATGTGTCCTTTGGAATTACACTTTACAATACATTCTAAATAGGTAATTACATAATCTACAATAATGATGTGGCATATGATGACTTGTTAGAAGACATGAAATGACACTAATGACATGTAATGGATGATGATGTGACCATGCCAATTTTTCCTTCTTGTTACTTCTTTCTTTGTGTCTTCTTGAAAATATGGTACATGTTCTTCTTCTTCCTCCTTGTGACTTGGAGATGATGTAATATTCCAAAATAGGAAGAACAACAATATTGAACACAATAATGGAAAAGTAGCAGTGAATATCAATACACCAACATGTGAGACAAATTTAAAGCCATCTTATTAAGCATATCAGCCATGAGGAACAAAAAAATATTGAGGATCAAGTCACTCAAGCAATATAACACAAGCCTCCAATCAACAAATATGACAATACATGAGAAATAACTGTTATACAAATGCCATGAGCCAAGAAAATGCGATAGAGTGAGAATGCTACTACAAACAGAAGCATCGTGATATGCTCCCAAAAACATTTCCACGAGAACCCAGAAAGGGTTTTCGGAAATACCCAAAACAAAAAAATTCTGGAATGCAGCCCTGGGGCTGAATTGTAGATGCAACTAAATACTAGAAAGGATGTGGCTGGAACTGATATGAAAATGTATAGATCTCCTCCAATATATCCTCCAAGTAAAAGGATTATTCCTTCCTTGAAGATCTCACCCTCCAAATCAAGCACTGAATCCTCCACTACAATTGCTCACTAGAATAACACAGTCTATGAGGGAATATGCATTGTATGTGATGGAAATAGGTTGGCCTGGTGCAAAAATATGAAATAAATCCAAAGGACCTTCCTTTTTGGCCTTCCAATGTAAATATTTCTTCCTCCACTGAAAACAAGCTCAGAAAATGGCCCTACAAACCCTCCATTGTTGCAACTCTGCAACACAACACAAATCTGAACAGAAACTACATTGTAGATAAATACTGAAGCTTGGCTTAATGCCAAAATGTGGAATATGCAGCTCAATAACCTCTCCTAATTAGTCACTCGAAGTCCCCTGAGGATGAGTGTGCGATTTCTGCTCGGAAACACCCTTGTGCTAAACAGCATTGTAGACCCTGCTAAACAAAAAAAGCATGCACAAAAATGTCACATGAAAAATCCAGATCTAAAAAGATCAAAATCAATAATCATCTAACATATCCTCTATGGCTGCCTTTCCCTTCCTTATATGCATTGTGAGCCTTCTCACCTTGGGTCCCACTCATTAAAGCCACTACTCTAATGGAGACTTTCTCCCATTAATGATCCACTCTCTCCATACCAACGTTGTTGATTTGGTCAACATTGACCTTGTCCACATGCTTTAGCCCCTGTTCACATATCGAGGTGCTTTATCTAGCTAACAAGATGATACCTTTTCACATTAAGAGGGATTTTATTCCTACTAAATAGATTTATGGGTCTCCCTACCCATTTATTTAGCTATCTAAATGATAAAAGAAAAAATTAATATTCCAATTAGCTGCATGCTAATTTTGGAATATTACAGTCCTCCCCTCCCAAATGTTTCTTGTCCTCAAGAAAATGCAAGGATAGAACTGAACAACTTCCTCTCCTCCTCCTATAGCGTCCTCATATGCTAAGCTTCTCCACTAAACAAGATGCTCTCTCATCAATATGTCCCCTAGTTGCTCCTCCCAAGTGTACAAGTTAGCCTTTGGTGACAAATCCAACTGGCTCTCATCATGAGGAAGTGGGATATCCATTAAGGAAAATATATGCTATCTAGAGACCTTCTTGAGGTATGGACTCTGAAGAATGTTTGGAACCTTAATTCCCATGTGAATCTACCATCCCCAAGATATCATCCACACAAAATGAGTCACCCTCCAAAATGGTAACTAATGGATAAACTCCTCCACCTTTGGCTTCTGCAATGTAGGTGGACCGCATAACTGAACATGATAGACCAAAATTTCTACCCCACATTGTCTCTCTCTCCACTTATGATAAGTATAGAGCTGCTAATGATCTTGGGCCAAAATGATGTTGCCTTCAAGAGGCAAAAAGGAAATTGTATCTTCAAAGACCCTCTCTTTAGTGTCATGAATCATGCCTTCCCAAACCATCCCATATACAATGAATAGGACATCATCACAATATGGAATCCAAATGAGAAATATATTGAAGGTTTTGTGTAAATCTGGATGGTACCAACAATTTCCCATGTGGTTACATCACATTTTTGCTAACTATTGTTTCATAACATAATATGGCAACTTGTCTCCCAACAATTTGCTAGTTGTGCATGTAATCTCATCTACTAGTACATATTAAATGGAATTATGTGTCAACTGAGCATACAAAAAATAGTATAATACTTTCCCAAAACCATACAGGAATGGCTATCTCCATCATAGATGTTGGTCTTAGAAAGTCCACGAAGCCCAAATATAAACTTTCCCTCTTGTGGAACAATGCACTATATATAGATGGCAAGAGAACGCAAATACTGTGTTAGATGATCAATAAGTGCAAATACACAACTCTTACCATGTACTGAGATTAGGCTAATAATGAGATCCATGGATGATCTCTCCATAGTGGTATAATATGTCTCCATGAGACCTTGGTGAATGGAAAGGAATGAACCATGTGTTGCATGTAAGGCCTTCTTCTTATGCTTGGAGACCCAAGTCAAGAAGATCATGTCATAGTAATAGATGTTTCCATCCACCACTCCATCACTCTCATATATTACTTTCCCATCAAGTGCATCATATGTGAAGTGATCCTGGGAACAATCCATCAACAAATACATACTCCCAAGTGACAACATTGTTGGCCTTTGTGGAAATGCTTTTGTCATCCTATAACTCCATTGTTTGACATGCCAAATGCCAAAGTCATGTGCCATAATGTTGCTATATATGGGAGACTCCTTCCTATGAGGAAGTACCTCCTGATCCTCCAAATCTAAGGATTATCCCCTTTGTACCATGATTGTGCCACCATCTACTCCTGCAACATCATGCAAATTATGGGAAAAAATCAGCCCATACTCTCCCAAGAGTAACCAAAGCAACAACATCTCTTGCTGCTTCCTCATCTCCTCATCATACAAGTCATGGAGTAACATCATGATAGTGACTTGTAGAATGCCCCATACAACCAAATATTTTTCTGACATATCCTATGGGTGCCATGAAATTCCTCAAACCATAACATATCCTTTGAAATAGGACATGTCACATGATGGACAAACTCTTTCAAGAGTATCTAGCGCAGCCATGCCTCCTGCTGCCTTGTGTCATAGTTCTGAAAGTGGCTCACCAACCCCTTGCTCACCATCCACACCCATTCATCCAAATGTGGGTGTCTCCTACCATGCTCCAATTTGGTATCCATCCAATGTAGAATACCATCCTCCCAAATCTGGTTTCTATCTTTTCACTTCATGGGATGTTCAAGTACAACCTTATGGATATATCCACATTAAAACCACTCATCAATGACTAAGTTGAACCCATAAGGTTCCAAATAAGTTATAGGAAAAATCTTCTCTTTGAGTTGTGATGTGCTCATCAAGAAGGATCCATCATAATAATGGGAGATGTTATCCATCATAAGATGTCTTTCATCAAACATCTTCATATCCAATGCTACATAAGTGTAATGATCATCAGAATTTCCCAATACTATTTTGGCCCCAAACTCATCACTATTGCTCAATGACAGCGCTGCTGATCTCCATGATGGTGCATCTGTTGTCTCATGATCATGCATAATTCTAAACATATAGCTATGCATTGGATTGATTAGGATGATGCTCATCCTATCCTCCAAAACTCTACACTCCAACCCAAAGTGTTGTGTGCAGCTCAACAATGAGAAACCAGGATGGTTGTACATCTCCTCCTTGAACCAGTCAAGGGTCCTCTGCACAGTGATAGTCTACTGCTCCAAATCGGCAATGTTCTTTGACCCTAGGTCATGCATCGGCTCTGATGGCATGTTCCCAGAATCCTCCATATGATGTGATGAAATAATAGGAAGTGGAAATGTTTGCATACCTTGGTTAAGTTTGGGAACATCTTGTACAGCTACAAGGGTTCCTCCCACTAGTGTAATGACTCCTCCAACTGCTAGTGATGATGATGGCTACTCCTCTACTACTGCACCAACACTGATATAATTATCCTCCTCCTCATGCATCTCCTGAATAATGCATGGGACTCTAAATGTCAAGAGATCAAGACCACTTTGCAATGATGCAAGTGTTCCTTATCCTTATGCAAGTACTCTTGTAGCAAGTGGTGGTGGAATTTTCTCTTCCTATAGAATAATAATATGGACATCTTCCCTTGGCTTCTTTGGTTTCTTTTTATCAAACTTCTTGATCAACCTTTGAGTAAAAATTGCATATTCAATCACTCTTGCATGTCTCAAATGGCTGAACCACCAAATGTTTGCTTCACCCTCAAGGTGCAACACTGCAATCTCAATAGCTTCTCTTTATACTACTGGATGTATCAAGAAGAATGCATCTAACTCCCTTCTCCAATCCCTTGTTGTGCATGTGGATGACCCATCAAATGTAGACAATAGAAATATATTGTACTTTCTCCTTCTATAGTTGCAAGGTCTCCTCTCTTCCTTGATATAAATAAACCACTGGAGATTTAGATTCTCCTTGAAAGCCCTTGATTGAGACTTGTACTCTCCAAGATAATCACTTAGAATCTCATGATCTAAGTTTCCTCCATCTCGATGCCTTGCATCTTCTTCTTAAAAACAAAAGGGCATAGTAGAATGCTTTGGAGCTCTATGCAATACCAGTTCCTTTGGCTACCGATAGGAAGTGCATGGACCTTCCTCATCTTGATACCCTATTGAGGTCTCATTGCATCTCTCCATTCTCATTTGATTGACCTCCTTGGAGAGGTAATTCATAGATCTGAAAATATATGAGACAAAGCTCATTCCTTCCATCTTTGTAGATCACTTCTTCTTATACTTCTTATTCTCTTGATAGAATATTGGTTGAAACTCACAGGCTGATCCAAGATTATGCTCTGATACCACTGTAATTTTCCAAAATGGAAAAGTCAGGAATATAGAACAAAATAATTGAAATAGAAGTGAATTAATCAATACACCAGCATGTAAGACAAATGTACAACCATATTACTAAACATATTAGCCATAATACAACACAAGCATCCACTAAGAAAATATGCCAATACATGAACTATAGCTGCTATACAAATGCCATGAGCCAAGACAGCGAAGTTTTAGGGCATAAACTGCTACAGAAAAGATATAACAATATGGATCTGTTGTTATATAGCTCAAATAATTTCGGAAGTGAAGGTCTACGCTCCCAAACACTTTTCCTAGATAACCCAGAAAGGGTTTCCGGAAATACCCAAAAGTACAAAATGTCGGAATGTAGCTCTAGGACTAAATTGCAGCTGCAACTGAATACTATAAGGAGATGGTTGAAATTGATATGAATGTATATATATCTGTTGGCAATATGATGCAGAGTGTTGTCATTGATGGCAATCTACTTGATAAAGTTGATGGCAACCTACTTGATGAAGTTTTCCTTATCACTTGATGGAAACCTACTTAATAAGTTGCCTATGATAAGCAACCTATGTGTTAAAG
>JAXQQM020082392.1:0-18305 GCA_034641835.2 Pinus albicaulis
AAAAAAGTTCTAGAGGAAAATTGACAACTATACGATCAAGTTCATGATCTGAAAAGTGTGCTTCCTGTTTGTCTGTCATAGTGTTATAGTTTAACTGACATGTCTCAAAAATATTATAACGGAGTAGGAATTAGGATTCCCTTTAAATTATATATATCAAATCTGTTGCATCCTTATTTCCAATATAGTGTGAATGAATAGTTTTAGCTAATTCGATGTGGGGGGAACATATTCACGGCTTGTAGTAGGAACATAAAAGGCCAAAAAATGCTAGAAAAGGGCAGTTTACTATGCATTTAAAGAAGCTTGTGCTCTCACTAATTGGGAAGTTGGAAACGAGGTTGGTTCAATAGAGTAGGAGATGGATGAATGAAATGGGTAAGATTGCTTCCATACAGGTTCAGATGTATGAACAACTTATCTATGCTCCATCTGCCTGTGATTGTGGGCTCTGTGTTTGAATTGAGTGTTCGACCTTGCCTCGGGCCTAGAAGATGAGAATTAGCAATTCTGGAAGAGAATATCAAATTATGTAATCTGATTTTACTCTGGCCTCTTCTTGCATGGTGTTGTGTTATCTTATTCTGCTCATAAAACATAAACTTAGAAGTTGAGGCAGGGCATACTTGCTTAACCAAGCTGGTAGTGAAAGCACAACAGATGCCATTTGATAGGATAACAAATTTATGCCGATTCTATGTTTCTTATTATTCTTAGAAAGCATAAGGGTGTATTGCATAGTCAGACCATTCTTGCCTGGCCAATCCAACTGTCAGAGTACAGTGGATTATATTGGGGAGGATGGTCAAATTATGATTGCAAATCCTGCAAAGCAAGGAAAGGATATACGTAAATCATTCACATTCAACAAAGTATTTGGAGCATCTGCTACTCAAGGTTGGCTCCCTTTTTAGAGTGTTGAAAACCTTTTACATGATTGTAAGGTGAAATCTCTTAAATCATAACATTATTCATGTTGAATTGCAGAGGAAGTGTTTTTGGATACTAGGCCATTGATCAGATTTGTTCTGGATGGTTACAATGTTTGCATTTTTGCATATGGGAAAACAGATTCTGGAAAGACATACACAATGGTAATAACAACCATCTTCTAGTTAGTCAATTGGAGTTTGAAGCACTGTCTTGCAAAACTAATAAGGTAATGAGTTCACTGCTGAAGAAATTCTTGCCTAGAAATACTTTGCTCTAATTTTTGTGCCTTGCTTGTCTAGACTGGTCCTAACTTCACATTTTTCTGGGGTGATCTTTGCTTCTAGTGCTGAACTGAATATGGACATCAGTCATCTTGTCAATTGTAGGAAAGGGGATTATGATTATATCCTCAGTCATATTTTCCATTGTACTTGCCGAATTCAGTGTATTGAAAGGGAATGATCTGCAAAGAAGTTATGCTGCCTACAGTTGAGTGATTTCTTTTTTGGATCCCATTTTGATTTTATTTCATGGTCGAGCTGTTAGGTCCATTTGGAAGCTTTACAATCTAGAATGATCTTAGTTCCATCTTCAAAATTTCTCAACAACACAATATTATGAGGGCTATAATTTAATCGTTGCCCTAATATGGTATATCTAATAACGACTGCTCACACAGACATTCTATGAGTTCTGATTATGTGTATTTTGCTTACTTGCAACAATTGAAGCCTTGCCTCTTTATATCTAGTTAGTTTTGTATATGGTATTGTGTTCGGCTTTGAAATTATCATTGTCTATATCATTGGGCCTTCCTTTCGAAATTTATTCTTAGACGGAGACTCTATTGTTCATTCAAGACTTCTCCCAACAATTATTCTTAAAACTAAGTAGGCCCTGCCAAGCCAAAAGATTTACATTTGTTCAAGATATTCCCAACTATGATTACTTAACTGCCTGGGCTAGGCACATTTGACACCTGCTGGTGAAGATATGTTATCACACATTAAAAATATTCAGTCACTCCAGCCTGAAATGTAACAAAATTGACAATTCAGCAGCACAAGAGCGCTTCACTTATTTTCAAATATTTGACAACTCAGCAGCACAAGAATCCAGAGGTTTGTGCCAGATAAATCTCACAAAATCAACCTGCAGGATGCTATAGAGCTTATTCTGCACACAACGACTTTTTCAGTTTATGCAGAATTTGTTGAAGCTGTGTTTTTTAATTCATTCTAAAATTATGGGTAAAACTGAAAAAACAGATTAGCTTATAACCTGTGATCAGTTTTTCTCATACTAACAAAATTTTGATCCCGTAGAGAAGGAAACTGCCTCGGCACCTCAACAGGCAGAAAATGTTTCACATAAGGGTTTTGAATGCTTGCAGCATATTAAGAAAAAATGGCCACATGAAGATTTGAGAGGTTGGTTCTTATGCTTCGGCTCCAAAGGAAATTCTAAAATGCCAAAGGGTCAACTGGTGGAAAGTTGAAAGAGAGAATTTATTTACCTATTAATGCCCTGTCTTGCTTTCAAAAAGTTGGTCTCAGAGCCCCCTCAACACTTGGTGATGTTCCTGCTGACTCCTAAGGTGATTACAGAGGACAATTGGGGTTCTTGAATGACGTATTCCAGATATCAAAAAAAAAGAAAGGATACCTTTATATATGAGGTTTTTGTTCAAATGATTGAAATATACAATGAACAAGTTCGGGGTCTTCTTGTTTCAGACAGTTCCAATAAAAGACATCCTTCTTGATCATATGGAGTTGTCTTTCTTGTTTTTAAATCTTTGGATTTCAGTTTCTCAGAATAAAATAATCCTTGACTCATAGCACATTGGAAATCCGCAACAATTCACAGCAGAATGGACTCAATGTGCCAGATGAAAATCTAATACCCGTTGCATCTACATCTGCTGTGATGGAGTTAATCAACCTTGGACACAAAAACCTTGTGGGAGCAACTACTCTGAATGATCGGAGCAGCCGTTCGCACAGGTTTTAAACACAATCTTCGGAGAATTTAAATAATACTGGTCTCTCTTGAAACCTATCTTCAAACAATAAAAACATTTTTTTGTTTGCAGTATTTTGACAGTGCATGTTCAGGGCAGAGATCTTACTTCTGGAACAATTCTTCGAGGGTGTCTTCATCTTGTTGACCTTGCTGGAAGTGAGAGAGTTGACAAATCCGAGGCCACCAGAGATAGGTTAAAGGAGGCACGACATATTAACAGATCACTTTCAGCTTTAGGAGACGTTATTGCTGCTCTTGCACAAAAGAGTTCTCATGTTCCTTACCAAAATAGCAAGCTCACACAACTGCTTCAGGATTCTTTAGGTAACAAATTCAATATTTTCCTTGATGAATAGTTATGGAAGGAAACTACCACTTTTCTCTAGTCTTGGGTGGTAATGATGTTGGACTTTTTTCTTAAGGTGGACGGGCAAAAACTCTAATGTTTGTAACTCTAATGTTTGTGCACATAAGTCCTGAATTAGATGCACGTGGGGAGACAATCAGCACTCTAAAATTTGCAAAGAAGGTTGCAACTGTTGAACTTGGTGCTGCACGTTCCAACAAGGAAAGTGGTCAAGTTAGGGAGCCGAAAGAACAAGTTTGTGTTAGAATGATTCTTGAAAAATATGTTGCTTTCTGAATGATAGTCTTATTTGTTCTCCATGGATCAAAAGGACTAAAAACAAGGGATATTTTGGTCTGTTTGTTTGAGGACCTATGAGTAGTTGAAGAATCTTGATAATGAATGTTGTCCTCTAGAGCACTCAAGAGTCAAAGGTTTCCTGATCTTTGATGTTGCAGATTGCTAGCTTGAAGAATGCACTGGCAAAGAAGGTAGCAGAAGTTGAGCAGAGAATGAGGATTGGTGTCTCACCAATAACTAGGGATTCCATGAACAATCCTGAAATACAAAGAATGAGGACTGGTTTCTCACCAATGCATCAACAAATGCAGACCATTTTGTGATTATATATGTAAACAATCCAATGATATTATCCGAAAAGTGATAGATATTTTTTTAGGCTTTTAAAAGCTCGCATAATATATAATTGGAACAAACTTTTATTACTAGAAATCAATCAATTACTTATACATACCACTAAAAGTGGCAAAATCTCTATAACCTTTGATCACCTTGAACATCAAGCACACTAAGAACCTTGAAAATGGAGTCTAATAACATCGCCAAAGATCTAAAATTGACAAAGCACAATTTAATGATTATTGATTAGTCAAAATTACCATGTGGGTCAACTACTCATGTCAAAATGATGGTATATTGGATTAGGAGTGGGTTGCACTTTCATTTGAAAGAGTGAACACAACGTGGATAAAGAACATTGACTACACTAGGAACCTCGACAATGGGGTTCTAATAACATGGCCAAAAATTCAAGAAAGCTGACTAGGTTGGCCTTAGCCTAAAATATTCAATATTGAAAAAATACAATTTCTTGACACCTTTAAAGGGTTCATGGAAAATATATAACATACTCTATTCACATTGCAATTGAAAAGAACTCTCAGAACTAATTTGGATTTTTTAAAGGTAATATGGCTTGCCATCCATTGAAAGAAACATTAAAACACTCTCAAAACGATTCACTATAGGTTGTTTAACAGGTGACACTCACACAACATCTGAAATAAATAACCTAGGCACCTTAAAATAAAGTATTATTTCAACTTTTGAGATGGCAGGTTGATAATTAGTGTTGCAACATTCTTTCACTAGATCCACTATTTTGCAACCAGTCAAAAGTTTACTCCCATTAATTTGTTGTTCAACCTATTTTACGCTCTTAATAGGACTAGAGCCTTTAGTGAGAGTTGATGGTTTAGCAGAACAAATCAAAGGAAGAATCTCATTTTCACCCTCACTTGTCAAGATATTTTGAACGTATGAAAATCAATAATTTGCAACTGTTGTATTCAAATAAGCCACACGTTGATTTTGTTGGACTTCCCAATAAGGATATGAAACATTGTCTCTTGTTGTGGACAACAAATCACATTGCGCAGGTATGGTGCTAGTGAGCTCCAACACTAAACTACCATTCCACTTACTATATATGTTGTTGCTTTAAAATATTGAAAGCACAAAGCCTTGATATGACTGGGACAGTTGAATTTCGAAAGAAAGGGTGTAAGGGAGAAGGAGAAAGCAATGGATTCAATGCATCAGGAGAAACACTAGGGGAAGAAGGCACAAGAAGAACATTTATTTATGCTTCCTTTTGGATTGCATCTAGATCAATTGAAATGGGTTGCTTTGTATCTCTGGCATTTGGTTTTGCCTTTGATTTTGGCATTGATGGTAATCTTACCAAACAATGGAATGCATCTCATTTATGTTGGGCGAGTGCATATCTGTGGAACAATCATCCCCAGTTGTAGCTCCAGGTTCTTATGTTGTTTATGCTTGAGCTGTTGAGTAAAATTACAATTAGTTTGATAACCAATTGGGACATGGAGGGAAATATGGGTGGTGGGCCATGGAGGTATGCTTGATCAGGGCACTTATTTTATGCTGAAGGAGCTAAGAATATATCTAAATATTTATCATATTGTATGTATTTTCCACTTCATAGTTGCATTCACCATAATAGTCTTCATGTTGATAGGTCTTCTACTGAAAATAATGATCTTGATCAGTTTGTAAAAATGTCTTTTGTTTCCAATGAGGGGATGATAAAGTGGAAAATGTTGGCACTGAATCTAGAGATTTATATGTCTTAGATTAGTGATACATTCTCATTTGAAATTGGAACAAATAATGTTCCCATTGGAGAGGGTATTTATGGCTTAGTCGATTTCACCCAATATGGTGAGATAGACAAAAAAGCTGGATGCTAGAAACCCTTTCAGACTAGCCAATCAAGTGAAGTGATTCAGAGAAAGGCTTCTAAAAGATGCCAAATTCTTTCCACCCATATATTATTTACAAAAATATTAGTAAATATCATATTATGTTTCTTATAATCTATGCTAAGATGAACTACCAGAGAAGTAGAGCAGAGCAGGTGGTGTCAATTGACCGAGTCCACCAATGAATAATTTAAATTTAAATTTGAGTGTTACCCTAATCCCTGAAATCGTATTTTTAAATTGTCTGAATTGAGTGAACATATGAGTTAATTAGATCAGAGTTAGTACTAACCTTGAAGTGACAAGGCCTTCGGTCCTATCATTGCCATCTTGTTCATATTCTGCCACCCAAAACACACCTGGAACCCTGTAATCAAGTAGTAGTGGTAGCAGAAGCCAGCAAAGAAAAGTAGTGCCTACTTTTGCTGTTCACACCCGATAAGTTTAACAGTCTTTATGGGGCAAGAGGTATGCAAGTTGAAAATTTTATTATTATGGATGCTCTGCCCTGAGCACAAAGACCGTGCAGTATGAATAGAGATATATAGACCTGAAGCTGAACTCTCAAGCTTAGCAAGTTATCCAGCATATATATATATATATATATATATATATATATCCAGTGCTCTTTCACTGTTTACACCAATCCCAATATGAGAAGGGTGAGCACTTTTTTAGAAAAAAAAACCTCTTTTATTCTTTTTTTGAGGTCTGAGGGTTTGGCTGTTTTTCTTGGGTTTTGATTTAGTGGGGCTGTTTATAGCAAATTCTGGTGTGAGAGCTTGGCTTTGGCTTAAATATTTGCTACCCATTTTTATGCACACGAGGGCCGTTCAGTGGCCTCAGAACCTTCTACCCCAAGTGGATTTCACCACTCATTTTCCAAATGATTAACCAGTCATCAAAGCCCAAGGAGAAGATTTTATTTTGAATTTTTTTTCTTCCCATGTTTTTAAGGTTGTGCAGGCTCAACTGTTGAAGTGGTCTCTCAACAACTATTTTGTGTTTGGTGTTCTTACTTGAAGAACAAGGCTGTAGAACTGTGCTAGAGAATGAAATATATGAATAACTGGCTTGCCTTCTCTCTGTCACCACACTTAGCAATTGATGTTTCAGCTTCTGCAGATCAGTCTGCACAGCCACAACAGTTATCTTCAGTGCCCACTACTTTTAACTGCTTGCAGGCTGCTCAGATGCCCTGTTCTACTCTCCCTTATCAGAGCTATGGAGTTAACAGTGAAACCGGGGGAAACTCATTCTCTGCACCAATGCCCATTTTCTCACATAAGGCTAGCTCTCCTCTAACATATGGGAGGAATCCATGATAAGCCTACAGATCTGTCCTTCAAATGCTAAAAAAATAGAATTTCAAAATGATATTGTTTTTGTCTTTTAAGATTTAAAATGGAAAGCTAGGCAAGACCTAGTTCCTAATCCCTGGGCTACAGACTCTAGGCAACAAACAGAACTTTAAAATTGATAAAAAATATATGAGTCATCACAAAAAAACTACACAAAAAAGTGTTATCAGTCAATAATATATCCAATAAATATGTAACAGTGCTATCTCCTAATAGATGGAACATTTGAAGACAATGTGCTCCCCCAACTTGGTCTCTTGTAAGTCACATAGCTGAAAATTCCATTTGAGGTGTGTGATGCAGTGACCTACCTCAAACCAAAGCTAGTGGGAGCCCACTCTGAATGAAACAAGGGGAATCCCTTAGCTACATAAAGCACTCAAAATAATAAAATGACATATTCAAGCTAATGCCCTCAAGGAGGGAAATCCAAGTGATTTGGATGTAGTTTGTAGATATGCTCTCTAATATCCTAGGTTAAGTCACATTTATATAGTAGGAGCTGACCTAGAGTGTCCAAATATTACCTAAAAAGGGCAAGTTGATTGATAGAAACGGCCACTAACTGAAGCAGTTAAGAAGAACCCACAACAACTACACCAAGGAGGGGTCTATTGAAGCAATAACCTGAACTCCACCTAGATGATAGATTGAGGAATTGCATGTTAGCAGAAGATGAAGCATCATGATATAAGGTTTTAGAATCACTCTATCCTATCCCAATCAACCCAAAGCAAGCCAGGTCCCCAGACCTTGAATCCATAACGGGTCATGGCTCTAATGATCATGTCCAAAGAGGTGCATCTGGAATAAAATAGATAAAATAGATTTGTTAAAATAAACCATTGTTTGGCTAGAATGACAAATTTGTGGAATGAGCATGGGGTGTCCATTGTCTTTGATGGATGGACCAATGTAAAAGGAAAGCCATTGATAAGTGTTTTGGCTGTGTCGGTTAGTGGTGCAATCTTCCTATCAACATATGATTATTCAGACAAATTCAAAACCGGCAATATATATCCTCTGGAAGTTGCTTCATTTAAGGACCTTTCTTACTATTGGTACATATTATGGGTTTACTCTTTTTAACCTTCTGATTTTTTATGGAAATATTCTCCCACCAGTCAAAAATAGATCATCAATCAAATCCCATATCTCCCTAGTTCTAAATTCCAACAGAAAAATGTTATCCATGCTTCTGAGTATACTTGAATGCATTTTTCCATCTTTTGATTTGATTTTTTCATCAATTTGATAACCTGTTTCCATTAAACATCTTTTCGAAATGTTAGACTAACTTGTGTCTTATCCCCACCACATTTTTCTATGAATTCATTATGAATAAATCTGACTCTTTGGATGAAAGTCATTTTTATTCTATACTCATTATCTGCATTATGATCCCATGCAAATAAATTTGATTCTATTTCTGTTAAGACAACGTAAATGATGCATTTCACTGTTTGAAAAATTAGTTATTGGGATATTCCTCAATCCACTGTTTTTTAGCTTCTACCAAATGGTTCCCTCCAATTACATGATATTTATAATCAAAACATTTTGTCTTGTCAAATGTCTGTTTGTTGAGAACCTGACGTGGATCGACAAGAACCACATAATCCACCACATGCACATATGGATTGAACCTGAACAATGTTTTCAGATTATGTACATGTAGGTGATGGGCCTTTCTAATTTGATATTGCGTTTGTCCTTCATCTGGCCTATAAAATTGGCTGACATTAAGCTCAAATGTTTGGCCACCAAGAATTAATTTATTCTTCCTCAACTCATATCGAATAGCATTTTGTTTTGTTTTAATAATGCCATCCTCTAAATTAGCACCTGGTGTTATGATTTCTCTACTTCCATTAGAGCTTTCAGTTTGTTCTTCACTGTTGCTCATGACTTTTATAGCTTGACCAATATTTGATTTCCTATTCTGATTGGTTAACATATGAATTCTTTTATAAACAAGCTCTTCATCATCAGGTAAAAGAGAGACATCTTTGACCATTTTTCTTTTTGGTACCTGATTTGTTTTCTCCTTTTGCACAACAGTTCTAACCTCCTCCTCACTAATTCTATCATAATTTTCAGTTTCTTGTTCCACATCTTCAAAAGCAACATGTTTAGGTTTATTAGATTGACCCACCTTAGTGACTCTTGGTTGATCCTCTCTTTGTATTATTGCAATGTCACGAGCTATTAATCTTTGCTTCAATATCCTTTCCTCTGTTTGTTTGTGTGGAAAGTGTTGATCACATTCATAACATCTAGCTCCATTTTTCTAAATACCTTCAAACATGTTTGAAAGACTCGGAACAAAATCCTATGAAACAAAATAAAACATGTCAATGATCAATAATTTATAAAAAATTGAATGATCCTTACAATAATGCATAGCGGAAATAAAAATAAGCATACTTACAATGTTATTTGCAATGTTGCTTGAGATTTCTTCAGAAAAATTTGTAGATATTTCATTTGTGTCATAATTGACCTTTGATAGACGATATCTAACCTTGTCATGTTTATTAGCCTTCCTTGCAAGAACATAAATAGTGTTGCATTTGGAACCATACATATGTCTCGTACTCTGCCCATCACATCATATGGTTCATTTAAGTCAATCATACCACAAACCAAATAGATATGTATATCAGCCTCCATTTCAATGTCTTCAAGAGACCATGAGAAATTAATTTTATCTATTTCCTCAGCGTTCTTCCAATCAGAAATAAGCTTTAATGAACCTGGTGAGCCACTTGCTTGACTTTTATTAGTGTGTGCAACAATGTCCTTATTGCGTCCAATAGTATCCATAGTGCGCCCAGCTGCAACTTTAGATTTGAGAGTTGTATCTATAGTGCGTCGAGCTACAAATTTAAATTTGGGAGTTGCTGCCCTAGGTGCAGAAACATTCACAGAAATCTTTTTATGTCATTTACGATAAAAAGAAATATATATATTAGTTAATGAGAAAACAGTTAATTAATTTTTTTTTTTTTTAATTTGCCAATATAAATTTAAATTTACCGAAAAATAATATCTATAAAATAAATTAAAAAAACAAAAATTATTTGTAACTAAATAAATTGAAAATAAACCAATAAATTACCTATAGAAATTATTCATTTAAAAAAAAATATTAAAAATCATATTAAATATATGTATATATATTTGTATAAAAATTTTAGAATACATTTTATAAAAAAAATGAAATTTTATACCATTAAAAAAAAATGAAATTTAAGTTTTTATTTAATATTTAAAAAAAAAACAAAAAAATAAAAACATTTGTTGTTTAACAAATGTCAAAATTAATATTTGTTTTTTTAAGCTAAAGAGTTTATTAAAATATATATATATATATATATAGTTTTAATTTAAATGGTTGTTTTATTAAATATACACTTAATCAATTATATTTTAAAATTTTAAATATAATGAATATAATTAAAACATATAGTTTAAAATTAAAATTAAAATTTAAAACTTACAATGTTTTATTGTATTTTAAAATTTTACTTTAAAATATTGAAACATACATTATTTATTTATTAAATTTTAAAAATTTTAAATATAAGATAAATTTTAAATTTTAAAATTGTTATATGGTTTATAATTATAACTATAAATAAATTTTAAAATTAAAACTTTATATTATAACAATCTTAAAATTATATATTTAAAAAAAATTAAAACTTTATTATAAAAATTTATATATATTTTTAAAATTTTTAAAATTTTATATTCAAAATTTTAAAACAAAACATTAATATTTTTTAGTAAAAAAAAAAAAATTATAAATTTGATTATATATTTAAATTAAAAAAAAATAAGAAATAAAAAAATTCGTTTTCGCGCCCGCCTGGGGCTGGGCGGCGCCATCGAGGGCTACCCAGCTTGCCTCTGGCCCTCGGCAAGGCGGAGGGCGATTCCGCCATCGAGGGCTGTCGGGGCCCGGAGGCAGGCTAGGCAGCCCTCAACGGCGCTGCCCAGCCGAGGGCTGGAGGGTGATTCTCAGAATCGCTCTCCGCCCAGCTAGGGGCTAGAGCCAGGCTGGGCAGTCCTCGACGACGCCGCCCGGCCAAAGGCAGGCTAGGCAGCCCTCGACGGCGCCGCTCGACCTGCCTCCGGCCCCTGGCTGAGTGAAGGGCGATTCTCAGAATCACCTTTCGCTCAGCCGGGGGTTAGAGGCCGGTTGGGCAGTGCTGTCGAGCCTGCTTCCAGCCCCCGTATGGGCGGAGGGTGATTCGCCGCCGAGGGCTGCCTAGCCTGCCTCCGGCGCCTGGCTAGGTGGAGGGCGATTCCGCCGTCAAGGGCTGCCGGGGACCGGAGGCAGGCTAGGCAGCCCTCGACGGCGTCGCCCAGCCGGGGGCCAGAGGCAAGCTGAGCAGCCCTCGATGATGTTGCTCGGCCTGCCTTCAGCACCCAGCTTGGCGGAGGGTGATTCTCAGAATCACCCTCTACCCAGTCGGGGGTCGGAGGCCGATTGGGCGACGTCGTCGAGGGCTGCCCAGCCTACCGCAGATCCCCGGCTAGGCGGAGGGCGATTCGACGACATCGCCCATCCAGCCTCTTGCCCCCGGCTGGACGGAGTGTGATTCTCGGAATCGCCCTCTGCCCATCTCGGGGCCGGAGGCCGACCGGACGACGCCATCGAGGGCTGCCAGCCTGCCTCCGGCCCCTAGTGGGCAGCAAATTATTTTTTTTATTTTTTTTATTTTTCAAACACAAACTATAAAATTTTTTTTTTTTTTTTAAATTTTGTTTTAAACAAAAAACTATTATAATAAAAAAAAATGTATTGTTTAATAGAAAAAAAAACTGTGTAGAAGAATTTTCGGTGAAAATCACATGTAAGAAAATTTTGTCGATGCGTTTTGAACAAGCTAGTGTGATTTATCATCAATACAAGATTCCAAACTCATCGACAAAATTTTCTTACATGTGATTTTCATAAAAATTCTATACACAATTATGAATCTAAAAAGCGAAATTCTATTTAATTTAAAAAACCTATTCAATTAAAATTTTAAAATATAAAAAAACAAAAAAAATAAATTAAAAAATATGTTTTAAAAAATAAACAAACAAATATAATTAATTTTTAATTAATTAATTAATTTATTTTAATTTTATTTATTTTTAAATTAAAACAATTATTTGAGAGTGTAAACTTTTATGATCCATAACATATTAAAATAAATCTTCCAGAAAACCACATGAGATTTTTTTTGGAATGACACGTTTCAAACTACTGAATGTAAAAAAACAATAATTTTTTTTTTTTTTTAAATATGTTTTAAAATATAAAAACATATATAAGAAGATTTTAATTTTTAATTTTTATTTTCTTAAAACTAAAACAATTATAACTTAAAATATAGAAAAACAATAAAAAAAAATTAAAAAATATGTTTTAAAATATAAACAAACAAAAATATATGAAAATGTTAATTTTTATTTTTATTTTTTTAAAACTAAAACAATTATAATAAAAAAAAACAATTTTTGTTTAATATAAAATATAATACTATAGAATTTAAGATATATATATATATATATTTTGTAAAAACAATTTAAATAATGAAATCACCAATATATTTATATATATAAAAAAAATAGATTTAATATAAACTAAAAACTATCTATTCTCCTTTAAATAAAAAATAAAAAATATCTAATCATATTTATAAAAATAAATTTTCATGTATTAAAATTTTAAATTTCTGTCTTAAAAACCCAAAAAAAGAAAAAAAAAATTCTAAATTTTTGTCCTAAAACCCTAACAATTTGAGTTTTTTTTCTATTTTCTTCACTAAAAAAATATAAAAAAGTTATGGTTTTCGAACCTAGAAACCTTAAAAAAATAGTTTTTGAACACAAAAACCATAGAAAAAACAAATTTTCCCTAAAATCATCTTTAAATGGACAGAATAGAAGGAAAATTAACCTTTGAAATGCAAAAAACTCTTGTCACCAATGCGAACACAACTCCTCCAAAAAATTACCAATATGAACACAATGCCTCCAATGGGAATGCAATGCCTCCACGAAGTTACCAATGCCAACGCAACACCTCCAGAAAATTGCTCCAACAAAAACCAGAAAACTTGATGTGATGTGATGAACAGAAACAATGATTCTTATTATATAACGAATTTTGTGTGATTGGTTTACTGTTTAACGAATGTGGGATAAAAATTTAAAATATTTACATGTAGTTTTGTTTTTTTTGTTTGTTTTTGAATAAGACTAATTCTATTAAGAAAAAACATATGGTACAATCAGAGCTTGCAGAGAAGCGAAGCTAAAGAGCAAGGGAGCCGGAAATGATATAGAATCAACCTCGGTCCCATAGAGCAACCATGGCATAAGCAAAAAGATAACAAAGAGAACATAAAAGAACGAGCTAGACTAAGGAGTCTACCCAGCATGGGCAGAGTCTCCCAATCGACATTTTTTCCCTTTCCTTTTACTGACTTTGACCCAACCATTCTGATCTGGCTGGACCGGAACCACTTGTAGACTGTTCTGTGCTAAAGGAGGAGTCTCCTTGTCTGAATCGGAAGAAGAAGTCTCATGCGAGCGTTTCTGCGAGATCGAAGGCGCAGAAGGATCCTCGAGGCAGGTTGAGGGCGAGTCCTTCGGATGCTCCAAATTCTCCTCTTCCACTTCAATGTCCACCTCGTCAGAGCTAGAGGTCTCGAAGTCGTCCATAGGGGTCTATCACAAGGTTTCCAGCTCTTGGACTTGGATTTGCGGTAGATATTCTTCTTTTTGTCAAGGAACATTGCACATATATTCTGGAGATGCCCCGTCTGATGGAAATGGCGACATCTGAAGGCTGTGTTCTCATAGTCCAAGGTTTGCGTCCAATGGAAGTCCCCGATTTTAAGGATGATTTGATCTGGCAGCCCTTTGCTAATGTCTATTTCCTCGCATTTTTACCGACATGTCGCATCCATCAAGAATCTCCAAGTAGAATTCCCAAAATATGCTCCGTATGTCTAAAAATAGACATAGTCTAAAAATAGACTTTGCGCCAGAATTTGCCTGCGGGCCCACTTAGTGAAGGCGACTTCATTTCACTAAGCTCCATCATCTTGCTGCATTCTCAACAGCCAATTGCTTGAAAAATACACACTGGAATTTTCTGAATTTTTGTGTGTTCATTTACCCTACCTCAATGCATTTACCATAAAAATTTCGACATCAATAGATGCACTTTTTGAAATTATGATCAAATCAATTTCTGCCCTATTTCACCCTTCACACTGCTCAATCTTGCAACAAACAAAATATGCCACAAACTCATTTTAAGTCCAAATTGAGTGGCTAAAAAGAGAAAATGTGTATTTTTACCTTTTCTACTACCACATGCTTTCATAATTTCATTTTGTTGAATAAAAGGTGTTGCTGTGCAAAAATACCAAAATCTGTCCAAATCTATCCATAATTGTGAAAAATGAAAATCTGTCTTTGAAACCCACTTGTAATGCCCTTCAAAATTTCTTATTTTTTAATTTTGTTTGTGTCTTACTTAATTTATCATATTCTGAGAAAACCCAGAAGCTCATAATTATTTATTTATGCTCCAATCTCTTGCAATATTTGCGCCAAAACTGCCTCTAGAAAAATTTGCAACAACAAAAACAGGTTGCTACAACAATAGCTACAGAAACTGCCACTTTCCGTAGCTTTCATTTTTTTATTTTGCAGAAAATTGCTTTTCTCTGAGTTTGAACTGGTTATTTGAATTGCGTACTTCCTACTAAATTAGAAACCATGAATATTGACTGAAATAGGCCCAAATTTATCGTTTTTCTTGAAAATGAAATGAATGAAAAAATGTTGTAATGGTGCTATCATGTTCTTATTGAATGAAAAAAAAATGAACATGCTGCTACAAGAAACCAATAAAATGTGCTGCTGCAAGTTGTTGTTTATTCCATAAAACCATTAGACTTCATCGAAGCCAAAATTTGAGGTATAATTCTTACCATGCGAATGAATGTGTCAAAGTCAAGCATGGGAAGAAATCATTGGATCACCGATCAATGATGAAAATCGTTAACCAATGTGAGACAACTCACTGATAATGTAAATGAGTGTCAAGGTACCTGAGTGCATCTTGATAGGGACGAATGAATGTGTCGAAGTCGAGTCACCTTCAAGATTTTACAATCAAGAGACATTGTTGTATTCCCATTGTTATAAATAAGGAAGCTTGCCATTGATGTATGCAAGTTCCAAGGCACTCCAAATAATCTCTGATCTTGATCCCAGATAAGGTGTTGAGGTCGATGGGAGAAGATCTGTTGGAAGGTGGACCTTAAGGAATTCCACATCATCCAACTCATGCATAGAACCAAAAATGATTTGAAGAACCATACTAAAAGATTGAAACCATCATCAAATTGCAGAACTTATTGTGAAATTTGATTTCCAGTTGTGTGGTTTTAAAGAAAAGCTCATGTCCAATTGCGCCGACAAGCTGATTTTTAAAATAAGACTTATTTTTCTCTTTACATTTTTTTTTTTTAATATGTCCTACTCTAATTTGAAAAGAAAATATTTTTCAAGTATATGAATACTTCCAATGGAACCATGTTTGCAAAAAGATGATAGATAAACTCATATGAAGGTTTGAAAAATACTCTTTGATATGTACCAATATATGAGATATCAACTGCCTTGATTTAGATGATGTCAGAAGATATTGAAGAATTGAGCATTGGGATCCGATGACTCCCCTAAACCAAGATTCAATGTAATCTTGTCTCCCTTGGCTTCCTGCTATCATGTCATGCAAGTTTTCAGAGATCTGATCTTCATTCATAGAATCTGGTGATAGGCAATCATGAAACTTTTTAATATCTGGTTCCAAAAACTTCTCTTTATTGAAAGATATCGATGAATTTTAGACCTTATCTAAGTCTTCTTCTTTTGCTTGTTGTTCTTCAATGATAGCTAGTGAATCATTTTGCAATACCTCAAAATTGTAAGTTGATTGAGGTGTTTTATTGTTGGGGATATGAAATGGTTGTATAGGTAGTGGAGTGGGAATAGATCTTTGGGGTGCTTGTGTGGATGGTAATGGGAAATGTTGAATTGAGGTCAAATGAGGGTGATATTGATGTTGTAGTGGAGTTGAATGGTATGGATAACATTGATGATGGTATTGAGGATAGAGAGGGAAATATTTAGGATATGGTGGATTTCCTTTGTAGGGAATTTGCCAACTTTTTTTCCAAGATTGGTTCTGAGGTTCGGATTGAGATGGCCAAGGTTCCAAGATTGGTTTTTAGGTTGGGATTGAGATGCCCAAGGTTGCCAAGGCAAGGGTGTTTTCCATTTACCTTTAGATTGTTGTGCATAATCTTGAAACTGTGCATAAGGATATTGCATCATATTGGGTTGATAAGACTACCATAGTCCTCTTGGAGCTACATAACAAAGTTGCTCTTGTGCTTGATTTTCTCCATTATCCTTCTGGTAAAATGCCTTCAACCCTAGTAATGATGGGAAATCTTCAGTAGTATGTGATCCTGCACAAATTTTACACATTTTAATGTTCTCAAGTGGACATTCATGCAAAGCAATTTCTACATTTAGGGAAAAATATAAATAAAGCAACTTTTTTCTTTTTTCGCATTCTTGACATGTCAGTTTGTTCATTTAAATTACCAAGAATGTTTAGCTAATTTTTAGGTTCAGTTTGACTTACCAATCCTCATGTTGACTTACTTACTCTTGCCATAAATGAATCTTGAGGGGGTCTTACATACTTTTATTTTCCTCTTGATATGTTCTTGCATAGTTCCCAAATTTCTTGAAATGGAAATTGCTAGACATCTCCTTTTCCCACAAGATTAAAAAGATCAATCCATTCATCCTTTATAAAATTTAGTAGGAGAGTTTTTAGTGTGTCTAATCCTAAATTATGCAATTTAGATCTTTTGATATTATAAGTAAATCTCTCCACTAAATATTCTAGGCTTTCATCCTCTTTTTGGTTCATCTTAAAGACTTCATTTCTAAGGTTATGGTGCATGAAATAATCTTTATATTTTTCAAAAGATACTCTTTTCATATCATCCCATGTCCTTGTATAATTTGTTCCTAAATTCATGAACCATCTAACAGCTCTATCCTTCAATGTTGCTGGAAACAAATTAAATTTTTGAATGTGGAATGTGTTGAGTCTCAAAAATGTTCTCCATATTCATACATATTTCTATTATGTCATAACCATTTAGCTCTTATTTCATAGCCATTTGACCTAAATCCCTACATCAAGTAACCATTTTCATAAATATATGGGTTAGGATCCTTGTTTTCCAAAGTTATTTATTTTATGTATTTTAAGTGAATTTATGATTAGAAACTAGAAAATTAACATAGTTTCATATATCTATATATATGTTATGAGTTTTGTGACATGTGTAGGTCAAAAGGAGACTTCTAGAAGACCCTTATGTGGCACTCTAAGGCCAAATTCGAATTTGGTTGGAGAAGATTATGGGATCAAGAGGATATGTGTCTCATTTCTTTGTTGTATTGAAACTCTAAGAGGATATGTGTCTCATTTCTTAGTTGTGTTGAAACTCTAGAAAGACATGTGTCTTATCATTTCCTATTTTGATTGTAACTCTAGAGATGGAGGGAGAGATTCATGGACTCCCATTAATGAGATGACTCTTCATATTTTGTATAAATAGGAGAAGCTTTCTCCTATCATAGGTAATGAGAAAGTAATGAGAAAGTAATGAAGAAGTAGATTTGTAACTAAGTTCAAGATGGAATGGGATGTAGATTTGTGAGTTCTTTTTAATAGATAAATTCAGTTCTTTGATGGTGTTTTGATTACAATTTTAAGGAGCTGAAGGACTTCACCAAATTGGTAGCAGAGGGCCCCTGCTATCCAAGGAGGCTTTTACATGTTTTCTAGATAAGTTGCTTTCAATTCTGTTTTGTCATATTTCCTTACTTAGATTGCTTTCTGAAATCATAGCTTTTAGCATAATTTTTCATGGCAGCCCGGGCATTTGCATATCTTTTGACTTATGACATGGAATCAATATTGTTCTGTTGTTAATTTAT
>JAXQQM020061799.1:0-50542 GCA_034641835.2 Pinus albicaulis
CTGCACCAGCCTAGCTTTTGTTCTTTTTAGTTAAAAAAAATAAAAATAAAAAAATTGTATAAGCCTGAAAACCAATCACTGATTGGCAGTCTTATACAGAAAATATTGGGTGAAAATCAGGAACACCTGACACCCTATATTTTCCAAAAAAAAAAAAATCTCTCTTTCATTTCACAATTTTTGTGACCACCCACTCCATTCCATTCCACTTCATTCCACTTCATTCCATTTCACTTCATTTTTCATTCCATTTTACCAATAAAATTCTCTTTCATGACCATTTCCATTTATTCATTTTTCATCCGTTCATTTCCATTCACCCAAATAATAGTTGTGTCAGTTTTCGCAGCTGACATCTGTTTCCGCAGTTGACACCAGTTTCCGTAGCCAGAAGCAGATTCCGCAGCTACCACTCTGTTTTCAAAAGAATGTACAACCAGATGTTATTTCCATAATCATGAAATAAAATGCAGGTATGAGGACTAAAAATGAAGACATGGAGCATTCAGGATATCAATGAGGAGCAACTAATTGAAGACCAAGGAAAAATGGAAAAGATTCCAAGGTATGAGTAAAAATTCATTTCAAATGGCATTTAAAACACATTTTTATATAGTTCTAAACCATAAGCTCCATCCATTATGTGCAATGATTATATTGACAAACTCCGTAACCCTTTCACGATCTCCATATTATCCTCCCGCATTCATTCTCAAACGGTCCCATAATTAAACCTCCGATCTTCACTCATACTCCGATATTCCACATGTGACAATGAGACGTAGTTGATTTGACTACGGCTTCTTTCAGCCGCATAAAATCCATAGCCGTTGTTTAAACGTGCTTACATTTTTTTGCAGCCACCAAATTTCAAACACTGCCGGATGTGTTATACTCTTCGTATTGTTTTATTAATCTCACAGCCGCATTTCTGCCGTGCTCACGTAACCCTTATCTGTTCCGCTTCTCTCCATTTCATTCTCTGTTACGCTACAGTCTGTATACCCACTCTCTGATATCTACCTACAGTCATCGTGCTCATTTCCGTTCATTCAACCTTCCTACTTCCATTGAACCCTCCTCACGCAAGCAAGTTTTTAAAGAGCAAAAAGAAGGATGGGTAAATTGTTGAGAGCAGAACCAGAAGGAACTAAATTCATGGAAGGATATCTGCAAGTCAGGGATATATTGAAGAAGGCAAAGTGGCTGCGGTTTATCCAAAATTTTAGAGGCTACCATAAAGAGGTGACAAAAGCGTTTGCAAGGTCTTTCAATGGCCTGGAGGGAGAGATTGGAGACCTTAATTTTAAGGTGAATGAGGCATCTATAGCATCTGCCACAGAACTTCTTCAAGAGGGTGAATGATGGTTTAAGAACAAAAGCATTAGTGATGAAGCTTGGAGAGTAATTCTACATAACCCAGGTATGGACATAACTATTTTTAAAAGAGGAATTCCTGTTCATGCTTTGAAAGAGGAATGGGCTACTTTGCTACTAGTTGTTCAAAAATGCATCACCTGTGAAGGCCGTTTTTGGTCCATGTATATGTACCATACCAGATTGCTGATGAATTTTCTAGATAATCAAACTCTCAATCTCCCATGTTTTCTATTAAATAGCTTGAAGAAGATGTCTGTGACTGTTCAGAAACATTTAGGGGATGTAGAACCACATCTATATCACCATGGTCTTGTAAAAATTTTGATTGAAAAAGAGTTAAAGGAGAAGAAGGACACATGGGAACAATTTTTGATCAGAAATTTCTTTGAGGAACCTCAAGAGATTCCTGAAGGTAGCACATCAAGAAGGAGTAGGAGAAAAAGAAAAAATGATGAAACTCAAAGTACTCCTACTACTACAATTGAAAGAACTAGTAGGGAAGAGAGACTTTCAAAAGGGAAGAAGAAAGAAACCAAGGGTAAAAAGCCAATAACATCAAAAGAGAGAAAAAGTATTGAGGCTATACATCAAACCCCTTCTTCCGAAGAAGAAGATCATCAAGTGTTATCTGAGAGATTGGTTCATCTTCAAGAACAGTTATCTATAGCCAAGAAGAAAGAGAAAGGGAAACAAAAGCAAAAAGATAGTGGTCCATAGCGTGTGAGAAGAAGTTCCAGGCTTAAGGGGAAGTTGAGGAAAACGCAAATGAAGGGACCTCATTTTATCGATTTGGGAGAAGAAACATTTGAACAGTCCCCAGCTGACTATAGTCCATCTCACTCTCAGTCAGTCAGTGAACCTGGTTCATTTCATTCTCATTCAGACATTGAACATAGTCCATCCCATTCTCGGCCAGATGTTGATGTAACCCTTCTCAGCCAGATTTTGAAGACAACTCTCCTTCACGGCATTTTGGGGACAGCCCAATAAAAATGACACCTGACCTAATATAGACCCCAAGCAGCAAGAAGTATATGATTATATAGAATCTTTAGAAAAAGCAGTTACAGGTCCCAGTACTTCGTCCATTTAGCCTCACATATCACAAAATGATCTAGTCCAATCACTGAAATAGGAAGTCTTTGAGCTAGAGCTTTTAAATAAACACATTAAAAATGAAAATGAGACATTGAAGGAACAAAGCAAATTGGACAAAATCATTCATGATAATACCATGCTACATCTGGGAATATGGCAGAAGAAGAACAAGAAACTGAAAAAGAAATGCCAGAAGTTAAACAAAGCACTAGTTAATATCAAATTCAGATGTTTAATGAAGAAACCCAGGATGTTAGCAGCACCAAGGAACAGGAGGAGAGGATTGGATGTACTGGCTGAAGTGTCAAGGCATATGAACTGAAGAAGGATTATCAAAATTTTGGTTGCATGAGGACATGCAACACCTTCACAGTGGGGGTATGTTGAGTCTCAAATCTGCATTGTTCTTATACATCTTCCTAGACCTTTTTCATTCACCTGAACCTCCCAAGTTGTCAATATCATTGTATATTAATTGAAAAAGAGCATCTAAAATGGTTTTTAACTATATTTTTGTGTCTGCTGTTTGATTTAGATTTTGCTCATTTAGCTGCGGAATCTTGCCACTTTCCACAGCTGCTGCAACTTTCCGCAGCCATTTTGTGAAACTCTATGTTACAGGTGTCTTCAGGAAAAACGAGCCACATGGGCAAGTCAGAAATGATGTGGACATGGATCGTGTCCTATTGGCTCGAGAAAATTCACCTAAGGAGGCTGCGGTCAAAGGTGGCCAAGTGGAAGTCAACCGTAGAGTCCCACGGTGACAGGACTCTGTTTCTCATCACGTGAGGATTTGTAAGACTGTTTCTAACTTACGGGAGGCACATCAAAACCTGTCCACGGCTCCATAAGCCGAATCCAACATCCACTCTTCATAGATTTACTCCTCAACGCGGCCATGATCCTAGATCTCTGGACGTAATGGTTTACGTGTTTTCTATCAGCATAAAATTTAGGGAATTAGTTATATTTCCTTTGTTATAAATAATGCGTTTGCATACGCATATTAGATTAGTCTCCATTAGCCTCCAGATAGCTCTGTAATGTAATTACGTTGCCACTATGCCGTAATATCACCTCTCTGTTATGACTGCATTTTAATATATAAGAAGACTCTGTTTCCAAGCGTAATTCGTACTTGAAGGCTGTTGCCAAGGCTGGTGCAGAGGGCCCCTGCACACGCTGAGGTTTTGTGCATTATTGTATAGTTCTTGTTTTATTTCTTTAAGCTCATTGTGCCATAATTCATTCATGTGTTTATACATTGCATCTTTCATGGTATTTATGCTTCATCTCTGTTTATAATCTTTCATGCTTTACACTTTACTTCTGTCCATAATCTTTCATGTTTTATGTTAACTGATCAGTGTTCTTGTTTCAGATTACAAATAGGAAGCCCGGGCATTTTCATATCTTTTGACTAATGACATGGAATCAATATTGTTCTGCTGCTAATTTATTTTTCTTAGTTCATGTTTAATTTCAGTATTGCTTTGTTTATTTCAGTCTTGCACATTTGTTTCAGTAGTTAGATTTAGATATATTAAATTTCTCATGTCATTTTCAGTTACCTCCAAAAGCCATAGCTGGACTGATGGTGAGGGATTGAAGTATGAGTGTGTAGTTTGGTATTAGTTTACTTTCTGCAAGTTAGATATATTAAATTGCTCATGTCATTTTCAGTTACCTCCGAAAGCCACAGCTGGACTGATGGTGAGGGATTGAAGTATGAGTGTGTAGTTTGATATTAGTTTACTTTCTGCAAGTTATATATATTAAATTGCTCATGTCATTTTCAATTACCTCCGAAAGCCACAGCTGGACTGATGGTGAGGGATTGAAGTATGAGTGTGTAGTTTGATATTAGTTTACTTTCTGCAAGTTAGGTATATTAAATTGCTCATGTCATTTTCAGTTACCTCCGAAAGCCACAGCTGGACTGATGGTGAGGGATTGAAGTATGAGTGTGTAGTTTGATATTAGTTGCTTTTTCTGCAAATTAGATATCAGATTGCTCAAGTTGTTTATGGTTACCTCCAAAAGCCATAGCTGGACTAATGGCGAGGGATCAGAATATAAGTTGATGTAATTTGATTTAGATTTACTTTGTTGCAATTCTTGGATTTCTTTAAGCATAGTTTCTTTTGTGTTTAGAAAGCAGCAAGGATAGTTTGGTTTTCATGCTCAATAGTTCACTGTTTTGATTTACTAGGTTAGCAGCACATTTTCATTTCCTTTCAAGTTTTTTCATTGTATGTTTCAAATTCCTTTTTAAATTTTCAAGTTGGTAAATCATTATAAAGGATATCATTGCCTTGAACAATCATAGCCATACTTGTTTTTATTTTAGAATTTCCATCTCACATTAGAAAAATAAAAATGACAAAAAGATAAGAAATAGGTTATCTTGCACATATAGTGCGCCACACTTCATCAGCTTACGAATCCCGGATTGATAAATTAATGTAGCAATTTAGGGAGCACTAAATTTAATTAAACAAAGGATTTGACAATTATGCTCACTAGAAGTTCCAACATCAAAATCATCTATTTCTCCAGATCTCCAAAAAGTCTTGGACAATCATTCTAAGGTGTTTGATACTCCCAAAGGACTCCCACCTATTCGTGATCATGATCATGCTATTCATTTTATTCCAGGAAGTGTTCCTCCAAGCATCAGGCCTTACAGATATCCTTTAGTCCAAAAGAGTGAAATTGAACGTATGATTGCAGAAATGTTAGAGGCTGACATAATTCAACCCAGTCAAAGTTGTTTCTCTACTCCAGTAGTATTGGTGCACAAGAAATATGGATCATGGCGCATGTGTCCGGATTATAGGGATCTCAATAACCTCACTATTAAAGATAAATTTCCCATTCCTGTGATTGATGCATTATTGGATGAATTACATGGAGAAATTTATTTTACCAAGTTGGATCTTCGTTCACGATATCATCAAATTAGAATGAAGACTGAAGATATTCTGAAAACATAATTTCGAACCAATGAGGGTCATTATGAATTTTTGGTCATGCCTTTTGGCCTTAGCAATGCACCTTCTACATTTCAAGGGTTGATGAATTCCATTTTCAAACCATTCCTTAGAAAAATTTTGCTAGTATTTTTTGATGATATACTAGTCTACAACAGGTCTTGGAAGGATCATGTTCTACATGTTGACAGGGTGCTAAAACTATTGGAGGAGAAACAATTATATGCAAAAACATCCAAATGTTTCTTTGGAGTACAAGAGGTGGAATATCTGGGTCATATTGTATCTCACAAGGGTGTTAAGGTAGACCCTACCAAAATTAAAGCCATTAAGGAATGGAAAGTCCCCACAACCATAAAGCAGTTGCACAGATTTCTCGGGTTAACAGGGTATTATTGCAAGTTTGTTAAGAATTATGGGAGAATATCAGCACCTCTAACAACATTATTGAAGAAAGATGCATTTTCATGGACTCCTGAAGCAGCTAAGGCCTTTGAACCTCTTAAAGAGGCAATGTGCCTAGCACTAGTCTTAGCTATGCCAGACTTCACAAAAACCTTTATTGTGGAATGTGATTCCTTGGGAAATGGAATTGGTGTTGTTTTAATTCAGGAAGGAAGAACCATTTCTTTTGAAAGTCGTTCAATCAAAGGAAAGTATTTACAAAAGGATATTTATGAGAAGGAAATATTGGCAATACTACATGCACTAAAGAAATGGAGACCTTACCTAATGGGAAGACACTTCAAGGTAAAAATTGATCATGATAGTCTTAAACACTTTTTGGAACAAAGACTATCTTCAGAAGAGCAGCAAAAATGGGTCACAAAGATGTTGGTTTATGACTTTGAAATCGTCTAAAAAAAGGGAAGCTAAATGTTGTTGCAAATGCACTCTCAAGAAAGGATGAAGAGGTGGAAACATTGCTTTGTGCCATTTCGATTATCCAACCAGATTGGATAACCGAAGCAAGGGATGAATGGGAAAAAGACGAAGAGGTGTGGACTCTCATTCAAAAGTTGCAACAACATTCTAGTACATCTGATACATTTAGTTGGAAAAATAATTCCTTATGGTACAAATATCGCTTATATATTTGCAAGAATTCCCAACTAAAACAAAATATTCTTTTGTACTTCCACACTTCTCCTTTAGGAGGACACTTGGGATTTTTAAAATCTTACCACAGGGTGAAGAAAGAATTTTTTTGGGATGGCCTTAAATTCGATATTCAAAATTTTGTGGCAGAATGTTTGGTTTTCTATAAAAATAAAGTGGAGACAATTAAGACCCCGAGTCTTCTACAACCTTTATCCATTCCAAGTCAATGTTGGGAGGATATTTCAATGGATTTTATCACAGGTTTACCTAAGTCCGAAGGAAGGAGTGTCATCATGGTGGTAATTGATAGAATTACCAAGTATGCACACTTTGTGCATTATCTCATCCATTTAAAGTGAGTACAGTTTCTACTGCATTTATGAAAACAATTCAAAATCTACATGGAAACCTGAAGATTATTGTAAGTGATAGAGATCCCATTTTTACAGGAAATTTTTGGATGGAATTATTTTCTTGTTTGGGTACTCAACTGGCTCATAGCTCATCTTATCATCCTCATTCCGATGGTAAAATAGAGATAGTGAATAAATGTTTGGAAGGATAGCTTCGTTGTTTTGTATCTCATGAGCAAGCACAATGGGTCAAGTGGTTACCTCTGGCTGAATGGTGGTATAACACTTCCTTCCATACTGCAGCAAAAGTTACCCCATTTATGGCACTTTATGGATATCATCCACCATCCATCACATCTTCTTTAAGGGAAAATGCTAGGGTTCAAGTAGTGGGGGATCACATCGAGAATCAACAAGAAGTTCTCCAACTCTTAAAGGATAACCTAAATTTGGCACAAAATTGAATGAAACAACAGGCATATCAACATCGCAGTGAGAGAAGTTTTTATGTGGGAGACTGGGTATTTTTACTGCTACAACCATACAAAAAAATGTCCCTCAAGCAAGATAAGAAGGATAATAAATTATCACCAAATTACTATGGTCCTTACAAGGTTTTGCAAAAGATTGGTACTATGGAATACAAATTGGAGCTTCCTGCTTCTTTGCGAGTGCATCCATTTTTCCATGTTTCATGCTTAAAAAAGGTTATAGGGGACAAACTTCCAGTTCAAATAATATTTCCAGAATTTGATGAGGAAGGAAAAACCATATTGGAACCTGAAGCAGTCACGGAAACAAGAACTCGACAACTACGAAATCAATCAATTTCAGAGCATCTCATCAAATGGAAGAACTTACCCACGGAAGATTCCACATGGGAGGATGAGAATTTTATACAAAAGCACCCAGAGCTACTCAATCATTGAGGACAACACCTTTTTGAAGGAGAGGAGCATGTTAGGTCCTTATATTACTAGTATAGTCCCTTATTGTTGTTCATGTAACCCTCTTATTATTATTGTTGTACCCATGTAACCCCCATATTGTTATTATTGTGCCCTTAAATTATTATTGTTAGGTCAGCTAGGACTACATTATGACCCCATGGACTCCTATATATAGAAAGGAGGTTTTGTCATATGTATCATCCAAGAATTGTTCATTCATGTAATGTATTGGAGGTTTCCCCCTCGAAGTGGCTTATTTCTAAGGCATTGATATCTCTTTTCTTCTATTTTTGGAGCTGGTTTCACAAAAAAAATGACAAGAGTATTGAAAATATTTTCAATTTTCGAGACTCAGAAAAGAGCTGAAAGATGACTCCACGGGGTGACTTTTTCATGTTTTTACCGAGTCCGAAAAAGTAATAAAATACATCTCGTCACTTCATCACTATCACCTTGAGGACCTGTTGATGCAAAAGAAACGCACGTAAAACCCATTTTTTGAGATAAAATATTAAAATAATTGAAAAATATACTCAAAAACCTAATTAGGGGTTCGAAAAGTCTATAAAATGATAAAAGTGGTAAAAATAAAATACTTTTCACTTTTTACCTCTTGTGAGAAATTTTACCATTTTCCACTCTGATCTTGGGGAGCTGGTAGCAGACAATTTAGGAGTCCAATCGCCAATCTGTTTTCTTCAGGTAAGATCTCTTATCCTTTCCTGCATTTCAAATCCAATTTCACTACCTACATTTCAAGTTTTCATGCTTTTTGGGGGATTTTTGTTCAAGGCTGGGCATGGCGGTCGGCACGAGTTCCACGCACAGAATCGCGCCAACCTACCTTGAAATTCAACGGGGAGGCGCCAATTGGCGCAGTTGTTTTTAAAATAGTCACGCCAATTTCCGCAACCTAATTAGCTTCAAAATTATAATAAATGGCCCATTTTAAACAACTCAATAGTTAATATTTTGACTAATGATAGCCCCATTGATGATTTTTCAGGTATTTGAAAGTAAAAATGGTGATCGAATGGAAGGAAAGAAAACACGGAGAAGAATATGAGAAAGCCATGAGAAATCTAAGATGAATGGCTATTCTAAGGGACTGCGGGCTTTTGAAATTCTTCATGGCACCATGTCTTTGACCTCAGCCAGAATTATTACAATATCTGATCAGTGTATGGGACATTGATTGGGAAATATATGTGATTCATGATCAGGAGTTAGAGATTTAAGTCTTTGAAATATACTTTATTACTAGATTATCATGGAGGGGAGCAGTACCAATCTTGACAGGTACCTGGCCTACGATGGAAAACATGAGCATGGTCATAGACATGGTTTGTCGGGGGCAAGGAAAGGATCAAAGAGCGGAAAGGTGGATATTCAAACCATTCTCGATTTGGCACTAAAAGTAGTGTTGCACACCATCACCCGAGCTGTTGGATCTCAATCTCCACATGAGGCTAAAAAAACACAGCTGCTACTTGTCATATATTGTATGGTCCCAACCTTTTACAATTGGGTAGAGGCTGTAACAATCAATCTAAAATGCCAACTGAAAAAATTCAAGAACGACAAAATGAAATAGTTTGGCTATGGGTCCATCTTGGTACCGTTTATCCTAGAATGGTTGCCAATATTTCAACATCATGAGGTAATAGTTCTTGCACCACCAACCCGAGTTCCATGGATGGTCCGTTGGGCGGCTTTGATGCCTAGAGCAGGAGGCGGTCAATAGATTTCATGGAGACAAGAAATCTTGGAATGGCTCCACCGACAAATAATTGTCGTGGAGTTGGCCGTACACTGGTACGAAATTCATGGGTGATGTGGATTCCCACTCCCAGAAGGAGAGGATTGGGATGAAGCTTTGGGTAAGACTCATTTTTTGATTTGATGAGTATTATGATTTTTTATTATTATATATGTTCTGATGTTGATCCATGTATTTGTAGATGTTGGCTCAGAAAGACCTGCAGGAATGTCTCCAATAGCATGGAGGGTCCCTCGTGATTTTGAAGTGGCCCCTCATGGTGAGGGAAGTGAGGAGGAAGAAATCGTATGCAACCTAGAGGGACTCACCAGTAGAATGCCATATTACACGAGATTTGACGATGTTCCTCGTGCATACCATAGGCACACTACAGGGGTGTCTAACTGTGTCCACTAGTTATTGAGGCAACTTGTGCATGCAGTGACATGCTACGATGAGCATCATGCTAATTAGGTGCCTAGGCTTTTATTTCTGCATATTTTTTGAGAGACATGATGTCTCGGGATCTAACCAAAACATATATATTTTTTGAAACTATGATGCACGTGGATGAAAACACTCGATATATATATATATATATATATATATATATATATATATATATATATATATATATATATATATGCCTATTTTCGATATTTTTACAAATTACGCAAATGTCTATCTAATACAATATTGGCTACTACATCAGTTAACGCATTCATTCATCTAGGAATATGCTGATATGTGATGTAATCAAAATTCCTTTCTAATAAACAAACAGGAAAATACAACCTTAATCTTTGAGGATTTCCAACATAATAATGCCCATTAAGCTGAAGAACAACAAGCTGAGATTCGAGGTTAACAATTAATGCATGAATGTCAAGAGCAATGGCATAGGTTAAGAGTTCAATGATGACATTGTATTCAGCGACCTTGTTCATTGTTCATGAAATACAAATACCTTGGAGATATATCAACTCACCATTAGGATTATAAATCACCCAGGTCGCAGAAGAGAGATTTTGGGTACTGTGGGAGGAACCATCTACGACACAAACATAAGGAGTGACAGACATCTGCATAGTAAGCAACAACATAATAAGTAGGAAAAACTACTCACAAAGCACACTAAGCCAAAAAATGTACAAAATGAAAAACACACCTATGTACAAAAGAACATGCGTGAGAAACTCATGCATAGTATTTTTTGAGATACAGTGCATTTTTGGGCTGATCCAAAGGATAACCTTCATAGTCAATTAGCTCATATAAACCGTTATGCAAAACGTGCTTAATGATATAGAGCCCATGCCACATGGCTTCAAATTTTCCTTCCCCCAGCTTATCATGAGCTTCATCGTACAAGAGGATGAGGTCTCCTTATAAAAAGAACGAGGGGAAACTGACTGATCAAAATGAGCTTTGACCCCCATTTTCTGTGCTTCTATGACAAGAGCAGAAAAGCGATAAGTTTCATCAAGCCTCTCTAAATTAATAAGACAGTCTTATTCTAGCGAAGCATAAGGCAGCAATTCAACAACAATCTTGAGAGAAGGGATTTCACATTCAATCGAAAGGGTAGCTTCCAGACCATAAAAGAGATGGAATGGAGTGAATCTCGTCGCATCCTTCATCGAGGTTCGATAAGCCCGAAGAGCTGAAAACAACATAAGATTCTAGTTGGACTTGTACATCCCAATCGTACGCTGAAGCATAGTGACTAGAACCTTGTTCATGGCTTCAACCTGGGCATTGGCTTGAGGGTAGCATGACGTTGAGCTGTCGTGGTGTAGACCCAAATTGAAAGTCAAATAAGCCATCATGTAATCATCAAAATGAGAACCATGATCGGTGACAATGGCTTGAGGGACACCAACACTGGTAATGACATGAATGAACATAAATTGTGGGACTGTCTTACCGTTAGTTGTGAGTGTAGGCATTGCTTCAGCCCATTTAGTGAAGTATTCAACAGCTACGAAAATATAAGCATGCCCCTCGGCCGAGTGAGGGTTACACGTCATAAAATTGATGCCACACTTCACAAAGGGACCAACGGTAATGACAGGATGGAGGTGTGCGGGTGGTGCGCGCATCTTGCACTGGTAAATCTGGCAATCGTGACACTTTCAAACAATAACAATGTAGTCTTTAAATATGGTAAGCTAGAAATATCCAACACGAAGGATATTTTGTGTAGTAGCATATCCAGACATGTGACCACTATAGCCACCAGAGTGGCAATCATTGAGTAATTTTTCAGCCTCCTCGAGAGTTAAACACCGGCAGAGAAAAAAATCAGCTCTGATATGGTAGAGAGTATCTCTGACTATGCGATAAGGTTGCGAATGATGACGGATGTGTAAATGAGCATCCTTTGTCAACTCAGATCGGAAGGTGGAAGTCTCGAGATAGATGATGATATCATCGTACCATGGATCGAGGGTGCTAATGAGAAAAAAGGTTTCATCTGGAATGCGTTCCTCGGAACCAGATGGAGCAGAATCAGATGGGAGAGAGCAAATCAAATCAGAAAAAACCAGTTATTTCTTCAATTTGGTGGTAGTGAACTCCAAAAAAAAATCTTGGAGGATAACAATCCACTTTAAGTATTTCACCCCTAGCAATTGGTGAGTCAATATGTAGGTCATGGGGTTGCAATCAGAAATCACAGTTACTGTGCATAGTAGAATATAATGGTGACAACATTAGGTAGCTTGAAAAATAGCCAACGCTAATTTATTAACATGTGCGTAACGTGTTTTGGTATCGAGAAGATTGTGGCATAAATAATAAATGACGTGCTAATCACCATCATTTTCATCTTGCACCAGAACCATGGAAATAACACTAAATGCAGCAGCCAAATAGAGGGAGTAGTCGCGATGATAATTGGGAGGACGCAACAGAGGAGCATTGATAAGAAATGTCTTTAGTGCATTGAAGGATTTTTGGGCGATCTCATCCCAGAGGAATGGGACGCCTTGCTTAAGTAATCGCGTGAAGCCTTTGGCTACTTCAACATAGTTTGGTATAAAATGGAGCAAGAAATTATCTTTCCCTTGCAGAATCTGCAGTTGATGTAAAGAGGAAGGGGAGAGGATATTGACGATAGTTTCGACCTTGAGGGGATTGAGACAAATTCCATCTTTGGAGACAATAAACACTAAGAGTCTACCAAAATCAACGCAGAAGATGCACTTTTGTGGATTGAACCGAATGTTATAGCATCTACAGTGAAGAAATACTTGACAGAGATGATCTCGGTGGTCTATACGCTTAGCAGAATGAGTTGAAAGGTCATCCAGGTAAGGTTGAACAATGCGCTTGATATCATGGAAAGCATACAACATTGATCTTTCAAATGTATCTCCGGCATTCTTAAGACCAAAAGGGAGCTTCTTATAGGCAAAGGTATCCCAAGGATAGATAAAGGCAGTCTTGTGTTAATCGACTGGAAGAGTATTGATCTAGTTGTACCCATAAAACCCGTCCATAAGAGTAAATATCTCACTCCCATCAAATTCGTCAATGATCTGGTCAATAAAAGGAGTGGGATAGTTATCCTTAGGGAAAGCACGGTTGATATCACGGTAATCCACACAGACACGAATAGTACCTTGATTCTTTTCCACAGTAACAATATTAAAAACCCATTCTGTAAAAGGAAATGGATAAATGAAGCCATCTTTAAGAACTTTTTCAACTTCTCCCTTAATGGCAGCTGCCTTTCTAGGGTGCATGGGACGAAGACGTTGGCAAACAGGCTTCATGCTAGGATAATTAGGAATATCATGCAAAACTATACTTGGATCGATGCCGGACATTTCTTCGTAAGACCAAGTGAAAACGTCTCGAAACTCTCGGAGGAAACTAGTATAGACCTCGATCTCATCATGAGAACAGGTCACCCCAATTTGGATGTTCTCGACAACCCCGGGTTTGACGGAGATGTCGATAGGCATCATTTGCGTAATGTTTCCCAGGGTACCTTTCCAAAATAATTCATGTGTCAAGATGGGTGTTTGAAGCGAATGGGAAGGAGCTTGGGTAGCGAACTTCTCAAGACAAGTAGATATGGCCCACAGGCCAGGAAAAAAAGAGGAACGATGATGACTATCATCCCAAGGAGGATCCTTGAGAGACATAGTTTCCATGACGGCCTCATCAGTGGGAAGGATCTCATTTGAAGGATCGGACGAATCCGAAGTTCCAAGCTAAGGGGATTGAGAATACATGTTAAGAGACATACTCAGAGGAGTATGATCAGAGGGAGGAGGAACCAAAGCCGAAATAAGTTGAAAATAATCAATTTCTATTGGGCTTAACTGCATCGTGTCACCAAACGAATCAATCTTCTCAGGCGAAGGGATGATGCAGGGATCAAAATACCTAGAGATCATATTGACCTGAGTAGTGTTGGGTGGAGGAAGAGAAAAAATACCCATGAGGGAAATATATTTGAAAAGACCCAATCCTATGCCCTCATAAGGCGTAGGAATATGATCTACATATGGAACGTTGATCTCAAAAGACGTGGAAGTGAAAAAGGACAACTAATCGAAAGTGATGATCTTTCCTTCATGCGAAAATCGAAGAACATGAAAGAGAGTGGACGGGAGGCACAGCATGGCATGAGTCCAACTGCACCCATGGAGAATATTGTAATTAAGCTTAGGGTCAAAAAATTCAAGCTCAACGTTAAACATTTTCCCTTCTAATGTAATAGGTAAGCTAGAAAGAACACCGAGAGGGCAAGATTCCCTTCTGTCAAAGGCTTCTAATGTGTTTGGAGATTGAATAAGTCCTGGAGAACCGATGTCTTTCCAAGAAGCAGAAGACATGATGCACATAGATGCACCCTTTTCCATGAATGCTCATTGGATATTCTTTCCATTAATACCAACTTGAGTGATCAGTGCAAGCTAGTGAGGGATATGTGGGATGAAAGTTTCCAAATCGAAAGTGATAAGTCTAGAATTGGTGGGATCAAGCCCTCCGATGGCAGATAAAAAATCCTTCCATTGTTATGGACAACTCTGAAGTAATTCCAATGCGGACATAACTGACAGTGCCTGCTACAAATCCTCAACAATATTTTAATGTTGAGAGGCACGGACATTTGGGTTGTAGGAATACTTTCAGAGTACACTTTAGAAGGTGGCCGCACAACGGGCTTAGTACTAGGCCTTTCGATATGAAGCGGGCCAGAAGGAGGCAGGGGAGGAGGACCATTAGTGATTTCCTTCCCTGCTGCCTGATGCAGTTCGGTATAACATTTCGATCGGGTGGCAATAGAGATGGGTGCAGGACAGTTCATAATGAAAACCTGAGAGCCAAATGGTGTGTAGGACTGAGGTTTCTCCACCATATTCGTTTGCTATGATGGGAATGTTTCTTTAAGAACAACGAGAGTGCCTTGAGTGCCTTTGAGTAGTCGACTCAACTCGGCCCATTGTGGACAGTCCTTGGTATAATGCTCTTCGTCACAAACCAAACAAGGGTACTTTGGTTTGCATTTGGAACCATCATCAGCATTAGGTTTTATAGAATCCTGTTTCGAGGTATCGGCCTTGGCCTTACCTTTACCCTTCTTCTTTCCCTTGGAAGTTTTATTCACTGGATTGGACTGGATGAAATTCACTTCCATGGTTTTACCAGGATTTAGAGGTGGCTCAGAAGCAGTATCAGTGGAAGGAGTAGATTTTTTCTTCATCGGATTTGGAGAAGACTTTCGAGAAGTCTGGGACACAGAACCAATGATATCATCAACAAATGGTGTCATCGGTGCTTTGGTATTTTCATGTCGTGGAGCATCGGGAAAGATTACATACAATGTGCCAGACTGAGAGTACACAAAATCAAGGTACTGGGCATGCGCAATGGCTTGTTCCTTAGTAACACATGCCCCATAACGATGTCCTTAGAAATAAGACCGATAAAAGAGGTAGTGAACCAATCAGTTATAAGTTGATCAGGAATCGAAAACTTGATCAAACGTCGACACCGCCTCCACAATATGATCGGAGATATGAGTAGCTCAATCCTATTTCAAGGATGTGAGGAGATGTGTCCCAGTCTCATACCGAACTGGTAATTGAAAGTGCATGAGAAATTCCACAAAAAGAGAGTTGAAATCTTGAAAGATGCCACGGGAGAGCTCAATGTACCACTTTGAAGCAGCACCAGTGAGAGTCCTTTGGAAAAAACGTAGCTAAATTGAATCATCAACCCAAGATTTGGAGGAGCACCAAATATGGTAAGTCATAACATGCGCTTGGGGGTCTTCTCCGGACTTGCTGTAAAATTTGGGACAGTCATCAGGGATTTTAGTTGGAACTGGAGGCCAATATGGATTATAAAGGATAGGGTTATTCGTCAACTTTGACACATCGGGTAGTTCCAACATAGCAAGAAAAGGCAATTGCGGATTGAAAGGCATTTCAAGCTTGTTATAAAGACCAATATTGAGATTCTAACTAGATTGGGAGAAATTCTGCCCCCATACGTTCTGTCTCGGAGGATTTTTCCATAGGGGTTATAAGCCTGATAACTCTACCCATACACCGGTTGAGGACCAGGATATTGATTTTGAGAGAACCACTAAGGTCATTTCTGAGCAAAATATGGATTTTGTTGCGGAAGTAAGCAGTGCCTTGAGGTACATTATATACCACTTGAGATTGACCTTGAGGAATATAAGCACTGCCTTGGGGCACACTATACACGACCTAAGATTGACCTTGAGGAATGTAAGCAGTGCCTTGAGGCTGTGTGGGTTTCCCCTGTGGTGCAGGTTGACCCGGATGCTGCTGTTGAACAAGCTGCCCTTGGGGTACAGGTTGGCCTAGTTGTTGGGGTTGGAAAAAATTTCCCTATGGTGAAAGTTGGCCTAGATGCTGAGAGCCACTGGGTTTCCCTTGTGGAAGAGGTTGGTCCGATGGTTGGGATGAGCCAGGTTGCCCCTGAAGAATAGGTTGAACTGTCTAAGCAGTAGAGGGTTGACCTTGTTGTAAACAACTTTGGCCTTGTTAAACGTAAGGCTGGTTTTTTTGTACAAAAGGTTGTCTCTGCGATGGATAGGTTTTCCCCTGGGGAACATAAGATGCTCCATGTTGAACATAAAGTTGACCAGCAAGACCATAGGGTTGTCCTTATTGGACCGAAGGTTGTCCCTGAAAGGGTTTTCGTTGTGAACTATAAGGTTTTCCCTATGGACCATAGGGTTGTCCCTGTTGGACCAAAGGTTGTCCCTAAAAGGGTTGGCCTTGTGGACCATAGGGTTTTCCCTGTAGGTACATGAACTGGTTGGGGTAAACCGAAATTTGAGGTGTTTGGAAATACAATGGACCTGGCAGGTTAAGTTCATGAAAATAGACAAGATTTCTGTACCCATCATAATGATGTGGAGGATTAATAGGAGCTTGGGGCTATTGAGAACCTTAAGGGGTGTAATTCTACTACTGAATGGCCAACATGTACTGATTGTACGCCAAACCTTCAGGAATTGTATTAGAAGAGATGGACGCACGACCAGTAGGCTGGATTCCCGAAATGTGAGGCTATGATCCACTCACGGTGGGCCCAACGAGTATCGCGGAAGCGATAGGAGTAATCCCATGAACAACAGAGGATGGAGGAAATGACAAAATCACACTAACATATGGTGCGAATGAAGCCACACAGACAATATGAGGGTTGGGACAAACGTAACAACCGTCGACGTCATGGGAGTCAAAGGTGGTGCACCCTATATTGTTACAAATGACCCTTCTAAGGGAGTCGATGTACCTGCCCATCTCGAGTTCTGATAAAATGATGTAGCACAAAAAATAATCTGAGTCAACGAATGATAACTGGGTGGGAAAGAGGAAGGTTGACTTGAGACATAAGGAAAATTCTCTAGAGGGAACTGATATTCTCCTGTAGAAACATAAATATCTTCAATATTGATGGGACTTGAATCATCCATGTCTGATGAAGCCATGTTATCAACGAAAAGGTGACGAGCCATGGAAAGTAAAGCATGTGTTAATGGCGATTCAAGAAGTTCCGAGGTAGGTGGTTCCAAAGTAAGAGGAGGATATTCTTCTTCATCTCTAAAACCAGCCCAAACGTCCAGAGGTTGCCAATTGATATCAAATGGCTCCTTAGGAGGAGATCGGGTAGCAAGAGGTAAGATACTCAGAACAATAGAATGCCAATAACCGATAGGCCTAGTAGGTTGAGGTGCTCTCGAAGAAATTTCAGGAGAAGGATCTCCACTATGAGGTAATGAAGGGGACAACGAAACTAGTGGTTTTGCCACCGTGACTTTATCTCAAAAACAAGAGAGAACTGAGATGACCAATTTGAGGCTTCAAGACCAAACATTAAGGAATTACTAAAGAACAAGACAAGAAAATATATTTAATGGGTGTGTGATCGTAGGAAATTCATTTTATGACACTGAAACAAACCTCTTCTTTTTCATATTTTAAGAGTCAAGAAAAAGGAAAAAGGTGACTCTAGTCACTTTCAGGTTGAATGAGCACGAAAGGACAAGTGCTCGATGATGTTTTAAATTTTAGAGAGTCAGGAAAAGACCAAAATGACTACAAAGGAAATCTAAGCAAGAGGGTGTACCAAGCTTCCGTGAACTTCAATATACACCTTGGTGATCAAATGAAAGAGAAATGACCAATGAATTAACGTACGTGTAGGCAGTCTCCCCGAATGTTGTGTTCGGTGTATCACGGTTACAGAGCAACAGACTGAGCTTCCTATGGATAAAGTATTGCAACCTATGAGGGTATCCCATTATATACTCAATGGTATGGGGAGCAGAAGTATGTGCTAGTGTTGTCTACTGCTAGATGGTGAACGACAACTACTAGGTTTAACGACGTCGGAACACATCACTAGCGTAGACCTCTAAATGTGAGCATTAGGTTTCAATTCTTCCTTAGGTTGATTGAGTTCATTTTAAAATTGATCTTGAATTAATGTTGTAGTTTCAAGGCCTTACTGAATGTAATCTTGAATCCTTAATGCACAACTATATGCGAAAGAAAATCATTCCAATTCGATGAACAACTAGCTTAGAGAGGGATAGTGGTTCACAATGAAGAAGCAATCAATCGAACACAAGAAGAATTTTTCCTAATGCATCTAAGACAACTAAAGCAGAAAATGAAAAGATCTTTCCTTGTTCACTAAAAGCTACTAATGGAAAAGAACGTTTTTCATTTTCAAACCAAGAGAAAGAATGGAATTTTTTCCCTTTTAGATGAATGAGAAGGAAAATGCACTACTACACTAAAAGACAAAATACATACTAGTATTTAGCAATTTGAATGAAACGATCTAAAACAAAGAGACCAATTCAACATGAACATCAAACCCACTCAAAACGGAGATGCATTACTTCAAGTGAAAAGGAAGGGCTTTCAAACCGATTCAGCGAGCAATGTAATCTATGCTCAGGGTGATAGATGGAGAGCTAAACGAACACCGAGATGATCATTCAAGGATCTAATGACATGTAGAACCGACAAAAAAACTAAGACAATCATTCAACACACTGAAAAGATAAAAGACCAGACTGACTCAAACTCAACTAAGAAGGTTCAGTGAGGAGGTAGCCAAACAAGCAGCAGAAGACACCTATAAACCCTAGGATCACAAAATTCACTGATCAGATGAGGGGAAAACAGCTGAGAAGAACGAGACAAGAGAGTCAAAGAAATTTCAGCGAACTAATTAAAACTGGAAAACCAAAACCAGAGGCAAGACACACTAACAAAACTCAGTGAAAAGGCCAAAATCCTAATCTACAGGATTCAACGCGTCTATCAAGCTATAATATGCGCTAAACAGAGGATGGCACACCTGTAAAAATGGTAACAAGCGCCAATCGCCGTGACTGTTCAAGAAACAACAGCGCCAAGCTAGAAAACTATGGAAAAGATAAAAATCCACTGAGAAAAGGTAGGACTTGACACTTTGAGACTAAGTATGATGGCTGGAAATAGTCAGACAGGCAGAACAAAGAAAAAAAGAGGTAATACGACCAAAGTCGAACAAACAAAAAAAACACTAGACGAACAACGAGAGATGACAAACACCTTCCTCTCTCCCTAGTGGGGTCACTAACTTGTTGAGAAGGTAAATACCCTCTACGGATAGAGTCCATCCCTCTAGCCCTAGATTGGGTCTAGCAACAAGGAAGCAAGTTGGACTTTCAGACTCCTAGCTTATAAATTAAAACGAGTTGGGATATATGACCTACCTTGGTCCAACACTTTTGTTGTAGTTTGTAGTAGCGATCCTCTGATCTTTGTCTTCACACTTCGCGGTCCTTTAGTGATAATGTCCATATACCTGCACAAGTATCAAGTGAATGGTGACAACATATGAAAACATACTTTCATTTAAAGCTATTCGATTGGTCAAGGAGAATAATTATTTTTTCATATGATCAAACATAACATTGGAAGCAAAAAACCAGTCATTTATTAATGATAGAGAAAAGAAGTTTACAAACTTAATGCCTTGACGTTGCAGCCTCCTTCAACGGGTTCATTTAAACACGTCTCAAGCATTCGTCGGGGATCAGACTTGGTGAGGCAATGGGCCTAAAATCTCTCTCGACAATGGATTCCTCTCTGCCTTATTCTTCACACTAGCTATAGTAAGGATTGTTCAGCTTGCTCAAACCATGTGAGAAGGAAATATTTATAGGAGAGGAGGAGGTGGTTTGGGATCCATCATAAGGTGTAAGAGAGGTCTTGTCCCTTTGGGGAGCTGCAAAATTGTAGGAAACAAGAAGCCAAATGGAGGACTTCGACGTTTTTTAGTAGAACAAACCATGATGACTCTGCTCACGAAGTGGATAGGCATGGAAACTTTGTTTCTATTTTAAAAAAATTTCGAAAACCAGTTTGGCGTGGGTTCCCCACTGAGACAGAGTGCCAATGGGCATTGGGCCCATTGTTAATTTCTCTATGGGATCGAGGCCAGAACCGCCTACCCACGCCGACCCAAAATCATATGTTTTTTGAGAGTCTGCTTGAGGAATGATAAACAGAGGAAATGTTCTTAACATGCCAAGGGATGCAAAGACACTTTTAGCAAGGTATGAAAGTACACAAAAGTCACTGAAATGGTCCTCCAATATTCGGGATGGGGATTGCAGGGACGATGAAAAAATACTGTGTAACACCTAGTAGAAGCTATTCATGTTTTACTTATTTTGATTAAAATCTAGGGTTTACATAAAACCCTAGTGGATAATCTGTCATATGGCTTACGAAAGCCAGTAGATATATATATTTTTATTTTGACTTATTTATAGGGATTGCTATATGACATAACTAATATTATGTCATCTTTATTGATTTACTGATGTGATTTAGGGCTAGAAGTTGAAGTATTCAAGTACAGTCTCTTGTTAATTATGTAAATTCTAAATTCTTCAGCTATTATAAGATTTCATTATGACTGACTTCATTCTTCTATAAGATTTTGTTGTACTTTCTATCTAAGTTATGCAAGTACATCATATTAAATTTGGAAAAATACATTTGTAAGAGAAGTTGATATAATGAGAAGGATGGAAGCCATGAATCATTCTCCAACACTAAAGAAATAACTTAATCTCCCTACATTAAGAGGGATCCTAGATGGAAGAAATCTCCCTAGTTAAGAGGGAGGGAACAACATAGTTTTTTATTGGATAATGGATGTTGCTACATTTGAAGTAGGAAGAGGAATCATTTGATAGCCCTACTTAGATTAGTTGAAGAGAAACCCCGAAGGTTTGTTTTTATTATATATTTTAAAGTGTATTGTTGATTTGGTTTGTGCAGGTGAATCTCTCGAAGGTTTGATAGCATGTTGGCTACTGATCACTTTGATCATGAGAGATCTATTATACTTGATCTAATAGATGAAGGAGTGTTGAGGATTTTTTATTGAAGCATTGACTGGAAAGAAATCAGGTCGATAATTTGTTTTGATGTATGGAAGGTAGGGTGGCATAGGGTGGATGTGCACTTAGTTCCCTAGGTTTATGGTTAGTAAGTAAGCCAGATGGCCCCTATAGAGGCTAAAAAAATTAGTCCATATTAGTCCCACTTGGATAGATTTGCTTGGTCAAGAATCTATTCCATGATATTGCGATGCATAAACTATTGAGAGACGAATGGATAGATTTTCCTGGTCAGCAATCTAGTCCATGGCATTAAGGTGCCTAAAAATTCTCCATAGTTCACATATTTTAGATATTATTTTTGTATTATGAATACCTCCCTAGTTAAGAGGGAGTGTTGAATATTGTAACTAGGTTCGGTCTTCATAAATTATATTTGAGTCAATATTTAATGTACTTGTCAAAAGAATAAAGAAACTAATTTATATTATTATTATATGACTTATTAAAGTATTGGTTTCATGTTTGGGTCATATTATTTTAATTCAAATTCCCCATCGTGTAATTCTAGGACTTATTTCGAGTTTATAGAGTCCTTAATGATTTAAATTGACCCATACTAAGCTTTTGAATCATGTAATTAGGTCAAGTATTGACTCAAATATGATCTATGGAGCCTCCACATCAAGTCAGCCTTCAAGTGATCAAGTTGGCCTCAAGCCTAGTAACTTGAGCTCATCACAAGCATATATATATAGGGAGATGGAACTCATTTGGAGAACTCACTCAGTCACATAGAAATTTGATATCTACTGTTGCATTGGAAAAAGTGCGAAGTCAAGGAAGGGGTCAAAAGGAGTGTGAGTTTGGAAAAGCCAAAGGATTGAAGGAAAATCAAAATTTTGGTGTTTCTCTCTCTCTCTCTCTCTCTCACATGCCCTAGATTGGAAGATAGAAGTCCCTCGTTGTTTTTTTGCTTCCAGTTGCTGCATATTGTTATTGCCAAGTAAAGAATAGGTATAAGTTGATTTTTTTGGGTGTTGGTGCTTTAAGAAGTTGTATTGGGTCAATATCAAACTCCTAAAAGAAAGATCAAAGTATTTCCTCCAAGATCAAAGTTCCAGAAGCAAGATTGAAGTTCCAAGGTCGAAGGAAGTGTTGCATAGTGCTAGTAATGTTGATGTTGCTGGATTGAAGTGGGATTAAAAGAAAGGTTGAGTTGGTGTGGAGGAGGTCGGAATAAAGGTCTAGAGTCTCAAGAATACTATTGAATGAAGAATTACTAACTAGGTTTTACCCTAGAGTGGGATTTTTCCATGGTTGCTGGCTTATATTTGGTGTCCTTGATCTATGTTATTTTTCTTTGATATTTTCTTGATGAAATAAGAAGAAAGAAGACAAGAAGAAAATAATAGGAATTAAAGAATATCATGAGTAGATAATAAATAACAAGAAAATCTCTCTGCCTTTCTGATTTTATACCAAGAAAAAGTACTAAGAAGAAAAAAAACCACCAAGGGCATACAACATTCCCTAGAGGAGTCGCCAATTTTTTATACAAAATCTATGACTACAGCCAGAAGTATCTTCCCTATATTGGGTGGCCTAGCCTAGAACAACAGAAATACAAATAAGATAATTTTTTCCTTAAAGTAAATAGACAATGGGATGAATATTACCTAGAATACGTCGTATGCTTCACTCCTCTCTTGGATTGTACACTGCAATCCTAACTCCAATCGCTATAATTAGAACTTGCACAATCAAACACCACAAGCTAATGATCTATGACATATATGTAGCATCATCTAATCACTTTATTGAATGGATCAACATGGCACTGAAATACATTAAATCATAACATCATATATAGGAGAAAAAATAACTCTTTGCATTAATAGAAATGGAGTGAGTTACAACTAAACATAGGAGTTTATCTTGTAGAAGAGCTCCTCCAAGATGAATTTTCCTTCTTTGACAAAACATGTACCTCTATGTCACCATAATGCATGGAATAATGAATCTCACAATAGCAGCATGAGGGTACAATATATCTCCAAAATCCAACCCCTAGCTTGTGGATGGACACAAATATATATAAGAGGATGGTAAATTGAGAGTTCTTATCCATTTATCAATATAGGCTTGAGATCCACTCTTGATGAGAGGATAAGCTCAATGGATAAGGGATGAAAACTACGAGGTAGGATATGATAGGATTTGAGACTTTCATCCAAGGTAAATAGTTATAACAACTCCTCGAAGCTTATGGAAGAGGAAGCTTCAAGATTATTTTTATTTTCCCCAAATTTATTGAATAAACACACCCCAAAAAGGGAAAAAATATAGGTGATCAACCCATCGAAGCAAGGGAAAACATATAGGTGAACGCAGGTCTCCAAGGAAGAAAAGGGAGTTGGTCCTTAAAATGACTGAAATGAAGCAATTTCAGGTAGAAACTCAGGGATTAGGAAGTAATGCTTAGGTATTTGTGCAAATATGAAGAAAAGGGGTAAAAGGATATTTATTGATCTAGTTGATAGGGATATTGACCAGATGCAAAAAAATGGCCTATAAGAGGGTGTACTTGTGAGCATGCATGCAACTCCAATTTTTATGCGACAGTACCAACCCTTTGCAATACCTTGTAAGGCCCATAGTAATTGGGTGATAATTTATTATCCTTATGATCTAGGTGGATCTTGGTGACCGCGCACCTATTCCACTTGGAACCCCACCATTATTTCTTTAATTTTCCTTAATTGTAGCACAATTTACTATTTTTGGCATTTTTTTCATGTCCTAAACTTCTCAAGATGTTTTGAGGCCCTAAAGGACATATTTTTTGGAAAATGGGAAAAATTGCAACCAATTGTAGGGGTTTGTAGTTGAAAGTTTTATTCCTCAGATAGATATTTCTAACAAGGTATCATATGTGTCAAACAAAAATTGTATGCCAAAGTTATGACCCCGGGAAGTTGATGTACAAATTTACCCCAACGGGGCCCATAAACGTTTGATGCTTCATCTCCTAGGGTTAGGTTTTTGGATGTTTAGGGATATCCATTGTTTCTCAACAATAAATAGGCCTTCGAGCAACATTGTAACATAGTTCAAAAGGCATGTATCTTTCACATCTCTGCTCATAGATAATTTACCATCGCCTAAGCTAGTTTATTTCCATTCTACATGTAAACAATTTCCAGTACTTTATTATTAATGAATTGATGTTTTGTGTTCATTGTATATTTGTGGTTATATTCATATATGTATTTCATTTCATTCCTTCATAAATATGGATCAGTGGTATTACAACAATCAGCTCCTTCTTTGTTTTTTTGTGTATGTCCCCAATGTGGTGGGAATATAAGGAGTTAGGGATCAAACTGGTTGAACCTTTGCAAGACCGGCCTCGCTGACCAAATATCACATGGTGAAAGAAAAAATTATAAGGAAGTAGGAGATCCTCTTAAAATATTTCTCGAATAATCCCTCGAGTGAAAAAGGAACGGAAAGATGGACAACTTTGCCCAAATCCTTCGGTGGATTCCTATCAACTACACATCTTCATCCAACAGTCAATTCATAGGTGCCACCCCCTTCAAGGTATAAGTACACTTTGAAATATCTATATTCAAAGGTTAAATAGGTTCAAATGTTGTAGATAAATGGTTGAATCTATTTGAAGGAAACTTTTTGGTCCATAGTTTCTCCAATAGGGAGAATATTACTTTTTTACTAGTTAAGGTTTCTCCCCATGTCAAGGAGTGGTGGGAAACTTAAGTTTAGAAATGGGCTGACGAACCCTCTCTATTTAAATTTCCCCCCTACTGGAACTCTTTCCAAGACATTGTCAAGGAACAATATTACCCCGTGAGGAGCTATGAGGACAATTACATATAATGGACCACATTAAGAAAACAAAGGGACCAAAATGTGCATGAGATCAAAAATATTTTTCATACTTTATGCACAAAGTTGGGTATGAAATACTCTCAGCAACATCTAGTACTAAAGTACCACAGTTATATGCACTAATACATTGAGGAAGAAATATATTTCCTAGACATCTTCTCGTTTGGTGCAACATACTGATATACTGCCAAAATTGAATAAAAATTTAAACAAAAGAAGCATGACTTTGGATCTGTGAGTGAGAAGCATGGAAAGAGCACCCCTAAACCACAGAAAAAGGATAAATCTAAGGCAAGGTGACCCAGGACAACCCACTGAAGCTACAAGAAAAGAACAATGTCATGAATACAAATAAGGATAAAGGAAAGTGTTGTGAGTTCCATAGCAGCCCCACTCATAACACAAATGAGTGTCGTGCCAAGAAGTCATTGGTGCTCAAGTTTAAAGCTTCATAATTCTATGCATGTTTTGACTCTGATTCAAAACCAAAAAAAGGCAAACGTCAAAGGGAAGCATATTATTGATGTGGTGCCCAGTATCACTATTGCCACCACCAAGATCCAGAATATTGGGCGCAAAGATCTAGAGAACGGGGAGTGTCTCTTCCACTAATAGATGTGGGTGAAGTGTTCCCCGTTGCGTTTCATTTTTGACAAGAGGAGCCAAATGAACCTCATATCAGCAGAGGTCATGAAGCAATTGGTCCTATTGACCACACCACACCCACATATCTACACCATCAGGTGGCTTTACCAATGAAGAAATGTTCATGTCAGCCAATAGTGTAGCCTTCCCTACATCATGAAGACCTTCATGGATGAGGTACTATGTGATGTTTCTCCTCTTGAAGTTTTTGATGTATTATTAGGTCAACCATACCTGTATAAGTGTCATGCTCTGTATGAGTCTAGGCCTCACACTGTTATTATTACTTTGGGAAATAAGCTATATAGAATACCATAGGTAGCCCCGCCTAATGCCATCTCTTTGATCTCTTAGAAACAATGAAGTAAGATCATCTCCCTGACTCAGATTTTTTTTTTCTTTTTTATTTGATCCCAAAGTAAGGGGAAGATCGTGGCCACAACCATGACCGCCGAGAAAGGTTTTTCCATGTAGCAAAAGCAGGTGGATAAGGTCATGGAAGAATATATGGAAATATTCTTCTCACCTATAGTGGTTCCCTTACACTGTCGGGTCAAGCATTTGATCGATCTGATCCCTAGAGCACCTCTACCCAATGGGACAAAGTAACACCGTTCCATTTTGGAAAATGAAGAGATCAACCAGTAAATTTGGGAGCTACTACAAAAAGGGAACATCCGACCAAGTTCCTCACCTTGTGGGAGCTTGATTGTACTTATACAAAAGAAATATGGGACTTGGAGGCTCTTCATCAATTATCGAGTACTGAATAAAATCATTGTCAAGAACATGTATCCAATTCCACGGATTGATGAACTTCTTGACCAGATCAAATGGGCCATGTATTTCAGCAATATTAATCTAAAGTCTGGCTATCACATGGTTCCAATAGAGCCCACAGATGTATGGAAGACAACCTTCAAAAATAACAAGGGCCTTTCTGAATGGTTGGTCATGCCTTTTGGGTTGAAAAAGGCCCCTGTAAAATTTTTGTGGTCGATGGATGACATATTTCATCCCTTCACCAACTTATTCATAGTTTTATATCTGGAAAACATTCTTATATTCATCAAGAGTTGGGAAAAGCACTTGTAACACATTCAGCGGGTCCTTCAAACCCTGTGGTAGAACATACTATGTGCCAACCCAGAGAAATGCACCATTAGCATGAGCCATGTCCAATATCTAGGTTACATCATATATGAGAAAGACATGCATGTGGATCTAGCGAAGATGCAAGTCATTTGGGATTGACCAGCCTGACCTCTCTAATAGAGCTTCACAACGTTTTGGGCCTCACCAATTTTTATCGTAGGTTCTTGTTGGGATTTTCCCATATCACTTGGCCTTTGATTCAGGTTACTAAGGGTAGAAAAAAAACAAATTTTTCTTGGTCTGAGTCCCAATTTTTGAGTTGAAGCATTGATTATGATCTGCACCTATACTCACATTGCTATACTTCTTGCAACAACCATTTGAAATCGAGACAAATTCTTATAACTATGATATTCGTGCATTTCTCACACAACAAGGGCATCTGGTGGCCTATCATAGTGAGACACTTTCTAATACAATTTGAAAGTATCCCACCTATGATAAAGATATGTAATATATTATGCAAACTTTTTGGAAATTAAATAATTACATTCTAGGGAAGGATATGGTCATCCACATATATCGTCAACCTCTTCAATTTATACAGACGTAAGGGAAGATGCAGAATGATCACCATAAGAAGTGGTCTAACTATCTGCAAAAATTCCACTTGAAAATTTAGTACAACAAAGGGTATCACCAATAATGTTGCATATTACCTCAGTCGGCCCCCAATTTTAACACTATCTATTGTTCTCAACTCTTGTGGTTGTGAGACCTCTGGATGGTCGTAACTATATAATAATGATCCATAGTTTCCCACCACATACCAGATGGTAGTGGATGGAATTCAAGTTCTATATTTCCACCTCCAGGATTCATTATTATGCTACCTAGGCTACCTTTGTGTTTCTTTAAGTCAGTTCACAAAATTGATTTGGGAGGCACACTACAGTGGGGTCACAGGACACATCGGTGTGGAGAAAACAGTGGTCCTGCTACAAAATTTTTTTTACTGGCCAAACCTCTGACATGATGTTGGAAAATATATTAGTCCTACACTATTTGTGCCATCGCCAAGCCAACCATCAAGAAGAAATGCTTATACACTCCTCTACCTACTCCCAACCAACCCTAGGAAACCATCTCCATGGACTATATGTTGTGCTTCCCTTCTACCAAGCACAGTAATGACTCTGTATTTGTATTCATGAAAAAATTTTCTAAGATGGTTAGATTGTCATATTGAAAGAAGAGAATAAAAACAAAGGACAGTGCCAAAATCTTCTTTGAATGAGTATGGGTACATTTTCGAACCATTATATAAGATCAATGTAACATATTCCTCAACACATTCTTATCGAGCCTCTGGAAATTATTGGACACTAAGCTCACCAAGTCGACTGCATTCCATCCTCCGACTGATGGCTAGACAAAGGTTGTCAATAGGATGATAGTACACATAATATGCATTTACAACTCCAGGCATCCACAAAATTTCGACGAGAACTTTACTTATGTGTGACACAATTATAACAGATCTCTCCATATCTTGACTAGTCATAGCCATTTTCAAGTGGATCTACGTTTTCAACCATTGTGTCTGATTAATGTTGGTATGCCCCATATGAATACACAGACATAACACACACATTTACATTCTAAGGTTGATAAATAAACCTAGATTATTGAACACATACAACACATATGCTAGCAGGTGCACAAAATCTTGGATAAGTCCAATGCCAAGTAGAAGTAGCAACATGATCAACATCAAGTGTCACACAAATTTCAAGTGGGAAACACAGTTTTGTTGCATTTCTATAAAGAATGCCTTAACAGAGCTCATCAGAAGCTAAAACCACTTTATGATATGGTACTTACACCATTACCAATGCTTTGGGAGATAATTATTTTGTTTTCAGCATTCCACCATTCCTTGGCCTGCACCCAGTGTTAAATTTGGACCACCTTTGACCATATTTTACACTATTACTAGACACATCAAACATTTCAAAACAACTCACACCAAAAGAGTTAAATCCATGCTGTATGAAAGAGGCCAAAAATGATTGGATTATGGACACGTAGATTAAGAACACTCAGTAACATAATATTGTATCAGGTTTTCAAAGATGGCCAACTCCTACATTAAGCCAACTGGCTCACCAAGGACCAAGTTGAGGATAAGTTTCCCCTTCTCATGGAGGCAATAAATGCAATGGGGACCATTGCATCCTAAGGGGGGAGGACTAATCCAGGAGGATATTGGTGGCCATGTATCTATTCCACTTGGACCCCCACCATTTTTTATTTTGGTTTCCTTAATTGTAGCACAATTTACCACTTTTGGAATTTTTTTTGGGTCCTAAATTTTCAGAGTTGTTTTTCAGGCCCTAAATGATGGTTTTTTAGAAAACGGGAAAACACATAGCTTACAATAGGGGTTCATAATCAAAATTCATATACCTCGGATAGATATTTCTACAAGGTATCATACACATCAAACAGAGATCATATGCCAAAGGTATGACCCCGCGAAGTTGATGAACCAATTTACCCCAAAGGAGCTCATAGACGTTTGGTGCTTCATATCCTAGGGTTAGGTTTTTGGATGTTTAGGGTTTTCCATTGTTTCTAAATAAATAGGCATTCGAGCCCTAATTTAACACAATTCAGAAGGCATGTAGGTGCCACATCTCTTCCTAGATAATCTATTATCACCTGAGCTAGTTTATTTCCATTTTGCATGTAAACAATTTTCAGTGCCTTGTTATTAATGAATTGAAGTTTAGTTTCTGTTATATATTTGTGTTTATGTTCATATCTATATTTCATTTCGTTAATTTATAAATCTAGGTCATGTTCTTGGCTTGCTTGAGGGCTCTGATACAAAATGTTATATAACCATATCACAAAACAGAAGAAAACATAGATCAGCAACTTCAAAATAATCCTCTTTGAGGGGGAAACCTCCTTTTATATCACAAAAATGAAAAACTCTTGGATGATTGAAATGACAAGACCTCCTTGATATATATAAGAGTGTAAAGGGTCAAAATATAATTAGGGACTACATAACAATAATAATGTAATAGTTCTACAATAACTTTAGTGGGTTTCTATGGAGCACACAAATAACAATATGAGGGTTCTATGGGGCATAAGAATAAAATATGGGGCTACACTAGTATTATAGGGACCTAAGATGCACTACGAATGGTTGATGATAAAATTAATATGGTAAAACTTCATGCTTCTCATGTATGTGGCAAAGAACCTCTTCCATGGTTAGACTTGTTTTTGAAATATTGTCTACCTATATATATATATATAAGAAAATTTAAAGAAATTGAATGATTCTTCTGCCATAAATATTCCAGAATAGGGATTAAGAGTAAATTTATGCACTCTTGAGATCTATTTAATTAGTTATAACAAGGATGGAGTCTTCGTAAACTTGAAGCTGAGTACATCCTTTTTATTTTGCATAAAAAGTTGAATTTTTTCATACCAATAAATTTTCTAGGTTATTTGTTCCTAGACCAAATCTCACTTTTGCATGAAAAGAATGTGTGGCATATAAAAGGAGTACAAAAGCACCTCCACTCATGTTTTTTGCGTCACTTGATGCACCATAAAAAAATCCCATGGCTTTGTAGCATTGGGATTTTTATCTGCCATAATTTTGAATGGGACGTTTCCTTTGTCTTGAAGAAAATTTGCAAGAATTACATGAGCTTCTACTATATTATGCTTGGGGATATACAATTTGTCCTGAAATATGGTTTTGTTGCAACTCAGACAGAGACCTCGATATATGATCAGTGGAATGGCTCTATATGCATAATTAATCATATCTTAGTACCATTCTTTCCATGTTGTTCCCATATTTTCGCCTTCCCATATGAAGTTGAAGCATGTAAGAGACTTATACGTGTCCCACATCTACTTGAACACATGTTCATTAGTTTATTAATTTTCCTTATAGAGAGAGCACCATCCCAACCTAATGGAGTAATGCAATTTAAGGATATACCATGTGAGGACCTTCTTCTTGATTAGGCACCACATTAATATTCTAGATTTTGTTGGACATTTTACTTTTCAAACCACCCTCCACCACCATTTTGGCTCTTAAAGAAATTTTCCTGCATTTAGAGCTAAATAACCAAGCTTTGGAGTGTAAAATACATACAAATACATGGGAGGAGCAACTCTAAACTAAATCTTCCTCTCTTTTAGTAATCCTAATGTGACTAGTAAACAAAGAGTTCAGAAAACCATTCTTGGTCTCATAGAATTCAATGTCTAACCTTAACTCCTCTGTTTGTTTCCATCTTTGCCTCTGAATTGTAGTATTATCAAGGCTGGTGATGTGATATAACTTTTAAATTCCTCTATCCCATAAAAAAACAATGAGTGGTTAAAAGAGGATGTGGCCTACTCTACTCCGTCTCCATGGATCGAATCCAATCCTTAACCTTTCACTATTTCCTATTTTTTAGGCTAGTTCGTTTCTTGTAAGATCAAACGAGTTTAGGACACCCCTCAAAATGGATGAATGTTTTTTTATGTTTTATCCTTATGCCTAATCCATTCCACAAAGGGAATTGGGGCTATATGTTCATGATTCACAACCGTCGTCCATAGACACTGCCTTGTGAGTAGTCTTGAACTGCAGTTTTTCGTTGTTGCCTTTAAGAACATGAAGATGTTTTTAAGCCCCCATCCTCCCAAGAATATTGGAGCCACTATTTTTTTCCACATTACCTAAGTAAGGACCACCTTCTCCTAGTTCCCAGACCTGAGGAATTTCAAAAATACTCTTATGATTTTCTCCATAATGCCTTCGGGACCCATGCAAGAGACAACCAATGGACTGGGATTACTTCCAAATATATTTTATCAACAGAAGGTGACCTTCTCTAGATAGCTACTCTAGACTCCACATTTTCAATATTTTCTCAATTTTAGTGATTAGAAAATACCAATCCTCCCAAATTTAACTATTTAGTTTAAGATCCAACCCCAAATATTTTAGACCTTCTTCCATGGGATTTGTCTTATAAGGCTTTTATTGTTTGAGAAGCCTCACCTACTCCTCTGATACATTGTTGTGATATATATATGACTTTCTGTTGTCAATAGAAATTCCCATGGCTCTTCCATAGAGTGAAAAAATCTTTCAAATTTCTATTAAAGAGCCATTATAAAAGGTAAGAATATCATCAACAAATAAGAGGTGTGCCAATGACACGGCTCTAGAAAAAAGAGTTTCTTCAAAATCTCAAGCTTCATTTAAATTATTCGATGAGGTGGCTTATATCCTTTGCTGCAAGAAGAAACAAAAAAGGAGATAAAGGAAACCCTTTTCTTATCCCTCGCTGAGCATGAAAAATGGGGGAGATCAATACTTCAATGCAGACAGTCTGAATGCAACTCATAACCTAATAGATGAAATCCATACTGAAGAAAAAATGAGTTAGAAGAAGTCGAATCTATATCCAAGTTACCTTATCATAATCCTTTGCAAATTGTATCTTAAGAACAACTCCTTTGAGGTTTTCAACCTTTATACTATGGATACCTTCTTGAGCCACTCCAATTTCCCCATGAATTTTCCTTCCTTCCAAAAACGAAAATTGTTCCTTTAAATTTTGTTTTGATAGCATGGGCTTCAATATATTGGCAATCACTTTTGGAACTAATTTATAGATCACATTACATAATGAAATGGATGAAAATCATCAAAATACTCATGATTGTCAATTGTGGGAATGGGTGCTATAAATGTGTAATTGAAGGCTAGTAATGTTCTTTGATCCCTCTTGGATTGTTGTATGATTAGTAGTAGCTCATTCCCAATAATTTCATATAAAACTAGAAATAATTCGTCTTTCTAGTCATCTGACTTGGAATTTTTTCCTTTTGGAATTTTTGTAACACAATTTTGAGGTCATCCTGAGATACTTCTTCCATGAGAGCTCTGATCTCCCCTTCATCTACAAACCTAGGGGAAATTAATGATGTTATAATAATTTTAGCTATAGAGGTATCTTATGGAGCATGAAAAAGGCTCTAGAAATAATTTTTTCCAAGGTTTGGAAGCCCTTCAAAGTTTGAGACCTTGCTTACGTCAGTGTCCTTTGGGCTCCATATAGTGGTGCATAATTTTATACCTTTGGTGCATTCTTGAAAACATTTGGTGTTGTGGCCCTCAAATTTGAGCACAATAGCACTGCTTGTTGTTTTTCCACGACATTTGATAATATAGGTTAGGGTCTTAGAATATTTGACACTATTAAATCAATGCCACAACAAACTACTTTGCACAATAGAATATAAACAACAATAATTCAACTAGTGCAAAAAAATACAACTTCTTAGAATTCTTCAAAAACCCAACCTTGTTATATTAACAAATTGTAATACAACTATCTAGGGTTTCATACCACGGATTATGACCCTCATAAAATCACTGATACAAGGAATATAAAACTACGCTTTGGTGTTAACAACAGTGACAACCAATACACACTGAAAAAAGTACAACTGAACATCTAGTTGTTGTTGTGCACCATCACAAATTCTCTTGGTCGTACCCTAAACATGTTTGCTATTCCTTCTGCTCCCAATATGAAACTCAACCTCTATCAATGGTCTCGCTCCTTTAGGTCAATGAACATGCCTCCAATATTCCATCTAGCTAATCATTTTTCCATCAATGAATCAACATATACGGTCTTCTTTTTAGTTTGTTCACAACTCCATTTATGAAAAAACTCCTTGACTGACCATTGTTTATCCTTAGCTCTTAGGGGCTTCTTCCCATTATTTCCTTCCTATGCTACTCCAAAGAGGACAACTTAGCGCATTGAGGGCTTCCCACAATGAATTTCAAATGTCCTTCTCCAACGATCGACTTAGGCTAAACAAACTACTCCCTTGACTTCCTTATTTAATCCTTCAAAGATCAGCCCTTGAGCTTCCTTCAAATATTCCTCTCCTAGTAGACCTTTAGTCCTTCAATTTTTACACTTAGGGTTCCCAAGATCACCTACTTTCCTTCCTCCTCATAACCTTAAGATCAAATTCAATAACAGTCCAAATATATCCCTTCTATCCACTAGAAACACATCAACAAAAGAGGAAAACATACCTTGTTTTCTTCTCCTCTTGTCTGTGGCTCTTGTGCACTTTCTCTGAGTTTTATCAAACCTAGTCAGGGCACACATCAACCCTATTACATTTTTTTTCCGTTCCTTTGATTTCTTTTTAAAAATCTTAAGATTGGCTTTGAACTTATCGACTCGAGAGGGGCCTTCTTGGGAATTCAAAACTTCCCAATGGCTTTTGACAAGTTTTATGGATTCTTGTTCTTTTAACTAATTAGTGTTCATTTTGGATGGGTTCGTTGGCTTTAGAGAAACTCCCTCTATCACCAAAAAGATTGGGGTGTGCTTTGATTCACCCTTGGTCCCAACCCACTATTTAAATAGATTGAAGCTATCTAGCAGGGACTTGGAAATAAGAAATATATCAATTCTCTTCACAACTTTTTCTTCCCTTGTATGAAAATTTCTCCATGTGGGAACTATATAGGGTCCACATCCACAAGCATACTCCTGTCAATTTTTTTCTCTAGTAAATTATACAAGTTTATTTAGCCTTGTGTAGAAATTAGACAACAAAATGCATGTATGTCCTCGATTATATTGATCTAACAATATGTACTAAAGTTAAATACTGAATCGCTTCCACAAATATTTTACGGAATTAAAAACAACATAATTGCCAATCACATGGAGCAAATAAGAATAGATCAAAACCACAACACCAGATATTCCCAGGGAAAGCTTACTGCTCAAAACCCCTCTATCATATATTGTATATTCCACAAGGAATCATGAAATAATTACATACAAAACTCCAATCACAAGAGCTCTTAGTACATCAGCTAATTGTCTCACATTGTCATACAAAAATTAGCAAATTTCTTAGCCAATTTATTGTCTCTGGATAGCCTTCCTTGCTCACACAGTTCTTGATGAATGAAATCCTTAATCACAAATAATTTCAGCCTTCCCAAACTGCGCTAATTATCATGGGCATCCTGTGGTGTTATTACTACACCTAGGTAGCCTCCTAATATCACAATTAATAGTTACACTTCCCTTTCACCTAGATCTCGACTAGGTCTCCACTGGAACTGACATGCATGCAACTAATAATAGTAAAAACATCAGTTGCATGTGAGATCATTGATTCTGAATTAATTAATAATTAATTCACTTGATCTCTCACTAGTGTATCTTCAGTTACAACTAGCACAACTGAATTTAAATCATTTAATTGAGTTAAATTGATTTACAACTTGCACAACTCATGCACCACTACACTTCCAACTCTGTTACAACTAGAATCACTCTGTTACAACTCAAGTCAACCTGCATCTCCCACCAACCAATCTCTTAACTCGAAATTCACTTAGCTAACTGATTTTCCACTTGAGTAACTATTTTCAAGTCCACATTGAGAATAGATTATAATTTAATCTCCAACTAATATTAAGAGATAATAATAGTCAACATGCATCAATAAATAGACATGCAATCTATAAATAGAACTTGCACATACATCTATATATAGACATGCATCTATAAATAGACATCCACTTAAAAATATCCTTTGTGGGCCCCACCTAGTGTAGGTGTTTAATTTTCACTAGGATCAAGGATGTTGTTTCTGGATGCAAATTTCATTGTTTCTTGTTGCAGCCTTCAACACTCCCTCTCAATAAGAAAGGAATGTCTTTGCATGCGACATGCATCTCCATGCATGCATCATGCAACTCCATGCATGCGCCATGCAACTCCATTCATGCGCCATGAAACCTTTGCATGAAACACTTCTCTAGTGTTTCTCGCACATGCAACCTTTGCATGAAACACTTCTAAAACTGAATAGCCTCCAAACAACTGAATCAATATAATGCATCTGTCATCAAAGTCTTCTGACTTATGCTATCTACTGCACATGTCTTCAGGATCCACTACGCTGGTGACGCCTGCATCCGTGCACTCTGCACTTGCAGCCAACTCTGATCTGTGCTCCAGTATACGACACTGTCACTTTGATTTCATGTCCTCACAACATCTGACTAAATCAATCCAACTGATCCTGCTAATTTTTCTCTGTGGGCTCCTAGTAGCTAGGTTCGATTCATGAGATCCACGCCATCTCAATGAATCCTACCCAAAATTTCTTCTTGGGATTATTCATTCATGTCGCCCCACCTCTCACCTAGTGGTATAGCTGCATGCACTCCCTCTACTCATCTGGCTCGAAATTTCTCTCCATGAGTGGTTACTCCCACTCCATGATCCTCCTCATGTGGTTGCTCCACATATTGAGGTTCACTCTTACCTGCATGCAAATCCAGCTCCCTCTCAAGGGTCAATTTCATGGCTTTCTCACACTTCCCAATGGTAGGAAGCTTTGTAGAAATTGCATCTACATCAAATCTATAGAGATTCTTCTTCATCTCCAGTTGTGGCTACTCCACAACCTTTTGAGACTCCTTCTCAGGCTGCATGTTGAGAGGCTCCCTCTCAACCACCAAGTCACTAACCTCTTCTTTGCTCCTCAAATATTTTCATGCATCTTGTACCTCAGTGCATGTACATTCTTGGCTCACGCACATTGTAATTGTGCAGTCGTCGCAAAATTTTATAACAAAAAGAGATTATTTTAAATCGACGATATCTCCCTCATCTGAGCTTCGATTCTACCGATTTGTTTTTTCAATGTGGGTATTTTTTCACAAGGAATCCAAATATGCTATTTGTTTTTGAAATTTTTGCATCAAAATTTTCAGATATTCTCTGCAAACTCGTGCACCCAAATAACTCCTGCTCTCATACCATGTAGAAAATTTATAGCACGACTTTGATACCATGTACAAATTATATAACAAAATGCATGTATGTCCTCGATCCTCCTGATCTAACAATATGTACTAAATTTAAATACTGAATCGCTTCTACAAATATTTTACGGAATTAAAAACAACACAATTTCCAATCACATAAAGCAAAGAAGAATAGATCAAAACCACAACACCAGATATTCCCGGGAAAAGCTTACTGCTCAAAATCCCTCTATCATATATTGTATAATCCATAAGGAATCATGAAACAATTACATACAAAACTCCAATCACAAGAGCTCTCAGCACATCAATTAATTGTCTCACACCGTCATACAAAAATTAGCAAGTTCCGTAGCCAAGCTACTATCTCCAAACAACCTTCCTTGCTCACGAAGTTCTTAATGAATGCAATCCTTAATCACAAATAATTTTAGCTCTCCCCAAGTATGCTAAGTATCATGGGCATCCTGTGGTGTTATAGCTACAGCTGGGTAGCTTGCTAATATCACAACTGATAGTTACACTTCTCTTTCACCTAGATCTCAACTCGGTCTCCACTAGAACTGGCATGCATGCAGCTAATAATAGTAAAAAAGTCAGTTTCTTGTGAGATCACTGATTGTGAATTAATGGATAATTAATTCACTTCATCTCTCACTAGTGTATCATTAGTTACAACTAGCACAACTAAATTTAACTCATTTAAGTGATTTAAACTAATTTACAACTTGCACAACTCATGCACCACTGCACTTCCAACTCTGTTACAACTAGAATCACTCTGTTACAACTCAATTCAACTTGTGTCTCCCACCAACCAACCTCTTAACTCGAAATTCACTTAAATAACTGATTTTCCACTTCAGTTAACTATTTTCAAGTCCACATTGAGAATAGATTACAGTTTAATGTCCAACTAATATTAAGGGATAATAATAGTCTACATGCATCTATAAATAGATATGCAATTTATAAATAGAACGTGCACATACATTTATATATAGACATGCATCTATAAATATAATTTCCTCATGCATCTATAAATATAAATCCACCAAAAATAGCTTGTGTGGGCCCCACCTAGTGTAGGTTCTTAATTTTCACTAGGGTCAAGGATGTTGTTTCCGGATGCCAATTTCACTATTTCTTGTTGCAACATTCAACACCTCGCTCTCAGATTCCAATTTATCTTCTCCGAGAGAGAAGTTGAGGTCCCTTCCTAAAATAAAATTATTTGAATTCATGAGAGAGGTGATAAAAAGTTTGTCCTAGAACTCCTTTTTATTTATAGGAGGATTGTATATGTTAAGGACAGACACAAAAGTGCCAAGTTCCATAGTGAAAACTTCCATCCTAAGGCCATGCTCCACACTCCAATTTTTTTCATTTAAATGACTCTCCCATTCCAACCCACAACCAAACCTCTCGACCTTCCTCTCACATCTAATCCTATGAAGGTCCATTCGCCTATATGAGATTCAAGACATTTGGCAATAGAGTCTTTGTCTCCTAGTATTTCTTAAATGAAAATCAAGTGAAGAGAATTGGTAGCACATCTTTTAGAGAGACATACTAACCCACAAAATTTAGAGATAGCATTTTCATTTGATAGCCCTTCCTAGGGTGCCCCTTGAATAGTCGTTTATCAATTGCTAGCTCCTCTCAAGCTTGCTTTTTTACTTTTTCCAATGTGATTTTCTAAGCTTACCTCTCCTTTCCCAAAGGTGATGCAAAGCTTCCCAAGACCCTTCGAGAGGCCCACATAATAGGGAAAATCTCATTTTATAGGTTTAAAAAACCTTTCAAATAATATATAAAAAAATATTAATTAAATATAACTTTAATTTACAATAAGTAAAGTTAATTTTTTAATTCAAATTTATATGCTATTTTGTAAAATATTTACTCTTTACCACTCCATTAGTTCACAACCTTGTATGGCATCTCGAAATTTAATTAATTAGTTCACAACCTTGTATGGCATCTCGAAATTTAATTAGTGCAATCTCAAGAGGAGAAGTTTTCAAATCAATCCATTAAAGCCCCAGAAATTTACCTTACAATAACGGTTACCGCCACCAACCGGAGGGACGAGCCTTTGTCCAAGCTGTCCATGACACAAGGCTCGCCCCACTCTACCTCCTCGCTGCTGATTTATTTTCTCCGAACATTAGTGGTTTCTGGTATTTTGTTGATTCATCCACGTGGCAAGCGCAAATTCATTCGCCGTAAACATTTCAAACCCGCTACTTCTCATGACCTTCAGGCTTCGCCTACCGACCACGTCCAGGTTAGCCGTGCTTGGGTGACATGATAAGAACAACACTCCCTCCGAAAATACCACAGGGTTCACAGAAAAGAAATCGAAACAACAGGGAAATGCACCCTTCGCTATGCTGGATCATGCAGACCAAACCCTGGTCATGGCGGCATCGGTTTCGTCATAAAAAAACAACGATGCTAATGATTGGAGCAGATGCTCCGTTGTGGAGGAGTTCGGCGCATATGTTAATGATTGTTTCAGACCACGCAGCAATGCTTGAACCTTTATAATATGGATACCTTCCTGCGCCACTCCAATCTCCCCATGAATTTTCCTTCCTTCCAAGAAAAGAAAATTGTTTCTTTGAAATTTATTTTGATAGCATGGGCTTCAGTCTGTTGGCAATCACTTTTGCAACTACTTTATAGATCACAGTACACAATGAAATGGATGAAAATCATCAAAACACTCATGATTTTCAGTTGCGGGGATAGATGCTATAAATGTATAATTGAAGACTAGTAATGTTTTTTGATCCCTCCTGGATTCTTCTATGATTAGTAGTAGTTCATTCCCAATAATTCCATATAAAACTAGAAAGAATTCGCTTGTCTAGTCATCTGACTTGGACATTTTTCCTTTTCGAATTTCTTTAATACAATTTTGAGTTCATCGTGAGATACTTCTTCCATGACAACTCTTCTCTCTTTTTCATCTACAAACCTAGGGAATATCATTGATGTTCTAATAATTTTAGCTATAGAGTTATCTTATGGAGAATGAAAGAGGCGTTGGAAATAAAACTTTCCAAGGTTTGCAAGCCCTTCAAAGTTTGAGAACTCGCTCCCTTAGTGTCCTTTGGGGTCCATATATTGGTGCACAATTTTATACCTTTAGTATATTCTTGAAAACATTTGGTGTTTTGGCCCTCACATTTGAGCCCAATAGCCTTGCTTGTTGTTTTTCCATGACACTTGATAATATAGGTTAGAGTCTTAGAATATTTGACACTATCAACTCAATGCCACAACAAACTACTTTTCACAATGGAATATAAACAACAATAATTCAACTAGTGCACAAAAAAGACAACTTCTTACAATTCTCCAACAACCCAACCTTGTTATATTAACAAACTATAATACAACTATTGAGGGTTTCCATACCAGGGATTATCGCTCTCATAGAATCACCGATACAAGGAAGATACAACTAGGCTTTGGTGTCAAAAACTATGACAACCAATCTACCATGATCAAAGTACAACTGACCATTTAGTTGATGTTGCACACCATCACAACTTCTCTTGGTCGTACCCTAAACATGTTTGCTAGTCCTTCTACTCCCAATATGAAACTCAACCTTTATCAATGGTCCTGCTCCTTTAGGTCACTGAACACACCTCCAATATTCCCTCTAACTAATCTTTTTTCCATCAATGACTCAACACATAGGGTCTTCTTTTTAGTTTGTTCACAACTCCATTTGTGAACAAACTCCTTGACTAACCATTGTTTCTCCTTAGCTCTTAGGGACTTCTTTGCACTATTTTCTTCCTATGCTACTCCAATGAGGAAAACTTACCATATGGAGGGCTTCCCATAATGAATTTCAAACGTAATTCTCCAACTTTCAGCTCAGGCTAAACAAACTACTCCCTTGACTTTCTTTAATCCTTCATAGATCAGTCCTAGAGTTTCCTTCAAATCCACCTCTCCTAGCAGACCTTTAGTCCTTCAATGTTTACACTTAGGGTTCCCAAGATCACCTACTTTATATTCTCCTCATAACCTTAAGATTAAATTCAATAATTGTCGAAATCTATCCCTTTTATCCACTAGAAACACATCAGCAGAAGAGGCAAACATACCGTGTTTTATTCTCTTCTTGTATGTGGCTCCTGTGCACTTTGTCTGAGTTCTGTTAGGCCTACTTAGGGCACACATCAACCCTATACATTTTCTATAACTATGTGTTTTACCCTCCAAAATAAACCTATACAACACACTGCTCTTTCCTGTGCTTGTGGCCTAGGTTAGACCTCCTCTTAGGCCTCTCGGCCACCTCCAAAACAGAAATGTGTGCCTTGCAATTATCACAGAAGGCATACTGCCTGGAACAAAGAGAGAACACACCTCATAAATGCACCCAACATTCCCAAATGTTTCATCTATAGCCTTGGCTTGTTGCCTATTAAACTCGTCTGACCAAACAACCTAGAAAAAAACACAAACCAATGCTCTTTTCCTTCTTCATTGGGGTCCTTCAAATATGCGGCTAAATTAGAGAGAGATATTCTTGATGTGTTCCACTTGGATGATTCCTTTTGTGGTCTACAAACTCTCCCTTTTATATTTTCTTATGGGTGCAACGAATATCCCTTGAAAGGGAGCCTATAAACACAAGGCTCACTTGAAAATTTTGTAGAAAACCCTTTCTTAACATATAAAAAAATTAATATCTTAACTTGTAGAGCTCCTCTCTTAGTGCTTGAAGTTTCCCCTTGCTCCTCTAAGGGTGCTCTTCCATCTCCAAGGGTTAGGCATCCAAAAGCCTCTTTGAATTCACACCAACAAACTTGGATGCGAAGCCCAAATGTTGGGTTCCTAGCCCACAAAGCAGTTTTGTGGTGCTAATTCCTCCACAACCCTAAACCCTAGGGATTAGAGCACCTCCCAAGCTACAAATATTAAAACTACTTTTAAGCATCCATTCAACCTTCCTTTCTTCAAGTATCTTTTCTATTTTTTTCCAATATGATTAACTTCACCCTAGATTCATTCGATTCAAACTCTTCCCCTTCTCATCTAGAAAAAAATTGTAACTAATTCTCTATACTTTCAACTCGTGATAACTTTCCAATTTCTTTTTTTTTCTCCATTCCTTTGATTTCTTTTTAACAATCTTAATATTGGCTTTGTACTTATCGACTCTAGAGGGACCTTCTTGGGGATTTAAGACTTCCCAATGAGTTTTGACAAGTTTTATGGATTCTTGTTCTTTTAACCAAATAGAGTTCATTTTGGATGGGTTGGTTGGCTTTAGAGAAGCTCCCTCTATCACCAGAAAGATTGGGAGTGTTTTTAGCCACCCTTTGTCCCAACACACTATTTAATGAGATTGAAGCTATCTAGCAGGAACTTGGAAATAAGAAATATATCAATTCTCTTCACAACTTTGTCTTCCCTTGTACGACAATTTCTCCATGTGGGAACTATATAGGGTCCACATCCACAAGCATACTCCTGTCAATTTTGTTCTCATGTATTCAACAAGAGGATTTGGCCTTGCCCTCGGATCCCAATTTAGCTTCACGAAGAGAGAAGTTGAGGTCCCTTCCTAAAATAAGATTATTTGAATTCACAAGTTAGGTGATAAAAAGTTTTTTGTAGAACTCCTTTTGATTTATAGGAGGATTGTATATGTTAAGGACATAAACAAAAGTGCCAAGTTCCACAGAGAAAAATTCCATCCTGAGGCCATGCTCCACACTCCAACTTTTTTCATTTAAATGACTCTCCCATTCCAACCCACATCCAAACCTCCCGACCTTCCGCTCACATCTAATCCTACACAGGTCCATCCACCTATATGAGATTCAAAACATTTGACAATAGAGTGTTTGTCTTACAGTATTTCTTAAATGAAAATCAAGTGAAGAGAATTGGTAGCAAATCTTTTAGAAGAGCATGCTAACCCTCTACAATTTAGAGAAAGCATTTTTCATTTCGTAACCCTTCTTAGGATGCCCATTGAATAGTATTTTATCAACTACTAACTCCTCTCAAGCTTGCTTTTTTACCTTTTCTTTCCGATGTGATTTTCTGCCCTTACCTCTACTTTCGCAAATGTGATGCAAAGCTTCCCAAGACCCTCCGAGAGGCCCACATAGTAGGGCAAATCTCATTTTATAGATTTCAAAAACCTTTCACATAATATATAAAAAATATTAATTAAAGATAACTTTAATTTACAATAAGTATGGTTATTTTTTTTATTCAAATTTATATCCTATTTGGTAACCTATTTACTCTTTAGCACTCCATTAAATCCTAAGTCTAGACATTAGTTCACAACCTTGTATGGCATCTCGAAATTTAATTGGTGCAATCTCAAGAGGAGAAGTTTTCAAATCAATCAATTAAAGGGCAAGACATTTACCTTACAATGACGGCTACCCCCACCAACCGGAGGGACCAGCCATTGTCCAAGCTGTCCAACTTCTGGTATTTTGTTCATTCATCCACGTGGCAAGGGCAAATTCATTCCCCGTAAACTTTTCAAACGCGGTACTTCTCACGACCTTCAGGCTTCACCTACCGGCCACGTCCAGGTTAGCCTTGCTCAGGTCACATGATAAGAAGAACACTCCCACCGAAAATTCTACAGGGTTCACAGAAAAGAAATGGAAACAACAGGGAAATGCACCCTTCGCTATGCTGGATCATGCAGACCAAACCCTGGTCCTGGCGCCATCGGTTTCTATATTTATGAGGACGATGATGGCTTTGTTCTGGAGGAGTTCAGCGCATATGTTAATGATTGCTTCAGACTACGCAGCAATGCTTGTCATTACAAAGCCCTAATCGCTGGTCTTCAACATGCTCTCTGGCTCGACATCTCCCACATCACCGCCCTTGGACATTGTAGGGTCCTTATCCACCAGGTAACAAGTCCTCTCCTCTCTTTCAGGCTTTACAATTAATACATTCTGATTCCATTGTAAGGAGAAATTGTTTTCCTTCATGGTGTTCATTGTACGTTGTGCAGGTGAAAGGTAATTGTAGAGTGGATACACCCTGGCTGAAGAGATACCGCAGCAGAGTTCGTAAATTGGCTTCGCAGTTCCAGAGCTTTAAAATGAAGCGTATCTATTCTCAACATAATTCTAGAGCGCGTTCCCTAGCCCGGAACGGCTTTGAAAGTACCTTTGTAGATCAAAATAATTTTGTAAACCGTCAGATTTTGCGGAGGTGCAGAGACCCAGAGTCTGCGAAGAATTATGTTATGGAGCAGAGATGCGACGGTTACCATAAGATGAAATACATACTGGACAAAATTAAACGTCGTTTCCCTGAATCATATGCGGCTGTTCGACAGCTGTGTATAAATATAAGTAATAAGATGGGCAGTTGTTGGATACGGAATAATAACAGAGTTATGGCGTCTCTGTTAGGGTTATATTAGGTTATTTCTATTAAAAAAAACTTGCTTTGTTACAATTCTTCTCAGGCTACTGAGGATTACAAATTGGTTTTATAACATAAAACCTGGCAGATAAACATCACTCTCTGTCTCACACGATACTGCGTCTCTCTAACTCAACAACAATACACTACGCATTGCATACTCATTTTAAAAAAAAAACTTCTGTTGTTACGTAACAATTATAAAAATTCTGACTCTCTGTATTTTACAAACGCAACTGTAATGCATAAAAACTACTGCTTTCTGTTTTTCAACGGCTGGCATGTAAAAAAACATTACAAATGATGCGCTCAGTTGCATATATCAAAACGAAATATCTCAGCCCTGTTTAATGCAATTAATTGACACACCCAGAAAAATTCACCGCTTGAATAATTCTTAATGGCTTCAATAAATTCTGTCAGGACCGCTTGGAACCGCATTGATTACAAACTGACTTTCTGGCATTGTTGTTCTTCTTATCTTCCCGCATTGCTGTGCAATTCACTGTGTAATAAAAATTACATTCCTGTCTTTTTATCTCTGCACTGCCGTGCCTTTTATAAAAAAAACATTACTGTGTATTACAAATAATACAACAGCACTCTCATTTTAACTTTACGGGCCTTTTTAATATATGTATGCATTTCATATATTAAAAATAAACAACTGTTTTAAAAAAAATGCCGTGATTTAAAAAAAATTAACCCGCAATCCTTTTACCATATATCATATGGCATATAATGTATGTGGGCCCCTGCTGTGGTGACATCAGCAATTCCGGGGGGGTAAGAACCTCTGCCCTCAAATCTTTCACGACCCCCTCGGACTGTTATTTGAACAAATGGTGTGGGCCCTGTCCGATGGGGTATGCTGCTCCCCTAGCCAAACTTGCCGGACCCCCGCGGACTTGTTGCCGCCTCCATTCCTGCGATGGCTCGGCAGTTGGAATTAATTCCAACACTCCCCCTTAATTTCAACTGCTGGGTTTTCTTGCATACCCAAGCATTCCCTGAAATATTCAAAGCTTTTCTGCTGTAGTGGCTTTGTGAGGATATCTGCAAACTGATCCTCCGTTCTGCAATGCTGCAAAACAATCTCGCCATTGCTTACCAATTCCCGTATGAAATGAAACTTGGTGTCAATGTGCTTTGTTCTTTTATGAAAAACAGAATTTTTAGACAATGCAATAGCTGAACTATTGTCACAAAAAATCACTGTCCCTTTTACCTGTTCTTGACATAAGCTTCTCAACATTTTTCTCATCCAAACTGCTTGACACGCTGCTGCTGTAGCTGCCACATATTCTGCTTCTGTTGTAGACAACGCTACAACGGGTTGTTTCTTAGAAGCCCATGAAATGGCTCCTGAACCCATGTGAAAAACATAACCGGAAGTGCTCTTCCGATCATCTACACTTCCAGCCCAATCACTGTCCGTGTATCCAACTAAATCTGAATTTTCTGAAGTAGTATAAAAAATACCAAATTTCTTTGTACCTTTAACATACCTCAAAATCCTTTTTGTTGCTTGCCAATGTGCATCTTTTGGCTTTTCCATGAACCTGGAAATCAAACTAACAGCATGCATTATGTCCGGCCTAGTTGCAGTCAAATACATAAGGCTGCCAACTATGCTCTTGTATAAACTAGGATCAAAATCCTTACTGTTGTCCTCTCTGCTGAGCTTTAATCCCATCACTGTAGGAGTGATAGCTGCTTTGCTCTCCTGTATGTTAAATCTTTCAAGAACTTCATTAACATACTTTTCCTGTGAGATGAAAATCCCACTTTTATCTTGTTCTACTTCTATTCCCAAGAAGTATCTCAACAAACCCATGTCAGTCATTTCAAATTCTTCCTTCATGACTGTTTTAAAATGTTCAATAAGGCAATCATCATTACCTGTAAAAATAACATCATCAACATACAAGACTACAATCAAAATTTTACCGTCTTGTTCTTTGATGTAGAGGGTGGGTTCTCCCTCACACTTCTCAAAACCATTTTCCGGTAGATATGAATCTATCCTACTGTACCACGCTCTTGGCGCTTGCTTCAGCCCATAAAGAGCCTTCTTCAACTTGCATACTTTGTGCTCTTCGCCTTTCTTCTCATAGCCGAGAGGTTGATCAATGTAAACCTCTTCCATTAACACTCCATTCAGGAATGCCGACTTCACGTCCATTTGGTAAACTTTCCATTTGTTTTGTGCTGCTATGGACAACACTGCTCTCACGGTTTCCATTCTGGCAACCGGTGCGAAAGTTTCCTCATAATCAATGCCATGCTTCTGCTTATAGCCTTTGACAACAAGCCTTGCCTTGTGTCTCTCTATCTTGCCTTCGGCATTACTCTTGGTCTTGTAGACCCATTTAACACCAATGACATCTTTACCTTTTGGGAGTTCAACCAAATCCCAAGTTTTGTTCCTCTCTATGGCATTAATTTCCTCATCCATAGCTTCTATCCATTTCTCATCCTTGATAGCTTCTTCGAAATGAATAGGGTCATCAACATGACAATATAAAGCAAACAAAGAATTGATACCTTCATTAGCTATATCTTGTTCATAAATGTCTTTCAAACTTCTGAATTTCTTACCTCTTTCTGTAGGTGTACAAGTACTTGAAGAAGCACTTGAATTTCCTCCTTGTGGTGTGCTTGGAGAAGCATTGTCATTTCTCCTCAAGGGTGTACTTTGCGGTGTTGTTGTTGCTGTTTGGGGATGTATTTCAGCCACCTCATCATCATTCTCATCATGAGATAAACAGTGCTTAACATTCACTGTTTTCTCTATGCTTCCATCCCAAGCTTCCTCTTCAATGAACTGAACATCCCTGCTCACAAGAAACTTCTTGTTGGATGGGTTATATAACCTGTAGGCCTTGGATTCCTCACTGTATCCAATGAAAATACATTTCTCCCCCTTGCTGTCCAACTTCTTTCTTAGCTGATCCGGAATGTGTGCATAAGCTACACATCCAAAAACCTTCATGTGTGTGACACTTTGCCTTGTGCCACTCCATGCCTCTTCTGGCACTTTGTTCATAACTGCTTTTGTAGGGCACCTGTTCAATATGTACGCTGCACAATGTACAGCTTCAGCCCAATAATCATTCGGCAAATGCTTTGCCTTAAGCATACTCCTCGCCATGTCCATTATTGTTCGGTTCTTCCTTTCGGCCACTCCATTTTGCTGCGGTGTATATCTAGTTGTAAACTGTTTGTGAATACCATTTTCTCTACAAAACCGTAGAAAATCTTTAGATATATACTCACCTCCTCTATCAGTCCTTAAGACCTTGATATGCAGCCCACTCTGGTTCTCAACAAGTGCTTTGAAATTGCAAAAATTTTCAAACACTTCACTTTTCTTTTTCAAAAAGTAAACCCAAGTTTTTCTTGTAAAATCATCTATGAATGTTAAGACATAGTGGCTGCTAGCACAGCAATACACTGTTTGCTGGGTGGTTTATCCATGATGGTACAAACATCATTATCAAAGAAAACATTATACCCCTTATGGACAAGCTGTCAAACACTCAAGAGGTTACACTTCATCCCTGGAACATAATAAACATCTGCTATGGTTTTCCTTGCACCTAATCTTGTTAAAACATTTACATCTCCTTTTCCCATAACAGAAACTTTGCTATCAGTTCCTAGTGTGACTTGTGACTGCACACTTTCATCTAACATAGAAAACATGGCTATGTTTCCTGTCATATGGTTACTACAACCGGAGTCTAGAAACCATAGATCTTCAGTTTTTTCTTCAGCCATATTACAAGCTAAAAACAAATTGCTTTGACTGTTGTTTTCTTTTGTGAAATTTGCACTAGTTTCACTTCTCATATCATTCTGCTTCTTCTTTCTACATTCATTAGCATAATGACCATATTTCTTACAATTATAACATTGGACATTGGATTTGTCATACCTTTGTCCTTGTGCATTCTGCTGACCATTCTGTTGGCTGCTGCCTTGGCCTTGATGCTGATTTGGATTGCTGCCTCTTCCTTGAGCATTTGCTGGACTGTTCCTTCCACCTCTGTTTTGGCTTCTGCCTCTTCCTCTTCCTTTGCCTTGCCCTCTTCCTCTTCCGAAAGACATCTGGGACTTAAAAGCATGTTCAAGAGATGAGTTCTCACTCCTACCCAATCTCTGTTCATGCGTAATCAGTGATGCATGTAGTTCATCCACTGAAAACTTTGTGAGATCTCTTGTCTCTTCTATGGTGGTGACAATCACATCGAATCTTGAGGGTAAACTTCTCAAGAGTTTCTCCACAATCCTCTTGTCCTCAAGAGTCTCTCCATGAGATCTGATTTGTGTGACCATTCCAATCACATGAGTGAAGAATGAGTCAATGTTATCTGACTCTTTCATACAGAGTCTCAAAGTCTCTCCTCAACAACTGAAGTTTTGCTGTCTTCACTCTCTCCATTCCCTGATAAGTTGTCTTGAGAGTTTCCCATGCTTCACTGGATTTCTTAGCTGCTGCTATCCTTGGAAACACACTCTCATGCACTGCTTGATACAAGAAGAAAAGAGCCTTAGCATCTCTCTTCTTATTGTTCTTCAACTGTTCTCTTCCTGCTTGATTTAACATAAGAAACTCTGCTTCATCTGCTGGCTCTTCAAAGCCATCCTCAACTAATTCCCATAATTCTTGTGAGGTAAATAAAGCTTTCATAGTTATTGACCAGTAGTCATAATTCTTTCCATTGAATTGTGGGAGATGGACATTTCCCAAACTCATACCTGTGCTAGAACCTGCCATTCTGCACTTCTAACTATGATAAAAAAACTTGACTGTGTATTAAAATAGCTCACTGTTTTGCAACAGTTACACAACAAATTTTATAGAGAAATACCTTCGAATTCTTCTTGGCTGAACCTTCACTCTGCTGGAGAGGTTGCTGCAAAAACGAACTCTGTTCCTTCAGCTTATTTGATCTTCAAATAGCCTGGATTGGCTCCGATACCATGTTGGAATTTTCAGAATTCCAAAAACAATGAAACTGCCCTCTTCAACACAGAGAATAATTCAAAAAAAATTCACTTACAGACAGAGTTCAACTCAGAAAAATTTATATTTCAATATAAAATCATTGCTACAAACTTCCTCAAAAGAGGGATTTACAAAAAAATTCTGATCGTCGTAAACATGCTTCGTAAATATCACTCACATTTACTAGAAAACATATACCGCCGTATATCCAAATTCGCTCATGCATAATGCTGTATTGAAAACATTACATAAAATATGGCTCTGCCTCTACATATTACTAAAACGTAAATATCTTCACTCGTTTAATGCAATTAATTGACACACCCACTAAAAATCACCGCTTGGAAAATATTTAATGTCTTCACAACTTCGTCGCCACCGCTTGGAACGCATTGATCACAAACTCTTGACTTGGTGGCGTCGCTTATTCATCTTATTTCCTTCCCGCACGGGCCGTGCACTTAATCGTTCGTTTTTAAATACCCCACACAGGTAATTCAAATTACATTTGCTTTTATCCTTTTTTTTATATACACCGTCGGTAATAAATAAATTAAACATATAAGCTATCCCGGCCTTTTTAATATATATTCATATATTAAAAATAAAACATACAAAGGTTAAACATGTTAAAACTAACTATAAAAAAATGCCGTGATTAGAATTTCAACCGGCTATCACAATATAACATATAACATATATGTCATATGGCTGTATATAACATATGTGGGCCAGCTGATGACATCAGCATTCCGAGGGGGTATTCACCTCTGCCCTCAAATCTTTCACGACCCCCGCGGACTGTTATTTGAACAAATGGTGTGGGCCCTGTCCGATGGGGTATGCTGCTCCCCTGGCCAAACTTGCCGGACCCCCGCGGACTTGTTGCCGCCTCCATTCCTGCGATGGCTCGGCAGTTGGAATTAATTCCAACAA
>JAXQQM020086957.1:0-29884 GCA_034641835.2 Pinus albicaulis
ATGTTGAGATTGCAATAAGATGATGAGCTTAGTGGAAAGGAGTCGCCTTCACTAAGTGGGCCCGCAGGCTATTTTTGGCGCAAAGTCTATTTTTAGACATATGGATCATGTTCTATGAGTTGCAGGATGCTATTTGTGGATGGTTGGTCAAGTCGGGAAAAATATATGGACTTCTATTTTTAGACATACTGGGTGGAATCTATTTTTAGATTTCCAGTCTAAAAATAGATATGTCGAATATTATTAGCTCTTAATAATATTTAGACTTTAAACATTATCTTATTCTCTTGGAGCACTTCAGTTAAGTGCACAGATGTGGCACAGGAGCTGACAGAAGGAATTACGCTATTCCTAAGGGTTAAGTGGAGCTATTGCATGGATACTTCAGTTAGAACTCATGTGACAGAGTTTGGTGGAGTTGATTGAGGAATTTAGTGGAGTTGTATTCAGTTTAACTAATCTAAACATAGTTGAGCTATTTGTATTCAGTTTAACTAATTGATACAATTAGTGAGAGTGGTGTGAATTAATTATTAATCAATTCACTAATTATAAACTCAATAATCAACTAAAGAATGCATCAGTTAACTTCAGTGCATGGACAGTTTCAGTGGAGACCAGTGCAGAGATAGGTGAAAGAGCAGGTTAACTATCAGTTGTGACTATACTGTTGCTATTTGCAACACACAGATAGGTGGAGTAGTCAATGAGGATTGCGCAGTTCAGGCTAGGTGGTTTATCTATTTAATGAAGCCATCCCATAGCTTGAAAACGCAATAGAGGCTGGCTATCAAGTGGCAAAAGGTTGGAGCATGTGTTTTGCTAGATCTAGCTTGATAGTGTGTAGCAATTGAGGGTGTGCATGAGAGCTTGTGAGGAGCTTTTGTACTATGATTGTTACATGATCTCCATGACATATAATATACAGATAGTTGGGGTTTTCAGCTTTAAGATTTCCAATTAAATGTTGTGTTCATATGTGTGATTGCTTGTGGTTTTAATGTATGCATGCAATTGATTTTATTTCCGCATGTGATGATCAATGGTAGAAGAGATTCTGTATTATGCATGAAGCTAAAATAGTGTGTGATCAGGAGAATCTCGGTGAATAATATCTCAATTATTCAAATTTCTACATGGTATCAGAGCGATATTGATCATTGGAGCAATTGCAAAACATTGAAGCGGTTGAGTTTTGTGCTGGTGGAATTCGAATTTGCAGCAGTGTTTTCTTGGTGTCGAATTTGAGATGTCTTTCAACGGATTGCGATTGGAGTATGCCCTTGAGGGCAGCTCGAATTATATTGCATGGAAGGACAGGATGGAGGTGGTGTTAGATGACAATGGGTTGAAGGAGTTCATAGATGTTGAAGTCCCAAAGCCTACTTCTAGCGATGCTGCCGTAATTGAGGCTTGGAAAAAGAAGACAAAAAAGTGTCGAAGGATTCTGTTGGAGGGCATGAAGGATCACATAGTGTCCAGCCTGCATGGTAAGGCTTCTCCATTCCTGATGTGGAAAGCCTTGACAAATTTATTCCAAAGTGAGAGCGACGAGAGGAAGTTGGCGCTCAAGGATAAACTCAGAAACATAAAGATGGAGAAAGGCTTATTATGATACGAGGACTTGGTGAGCTTGGCTCTTAGGACTTCAAGAGTCGCACCTCTATCGCGAATATGTCAATGGTCGGGAGAAATTGCCAGGATGGGAGCGACTTTGGTCGGATCTTGTGCAAGAGGAGATAAGGCAGAGTACCAGGGACAGATCTTCATCAAATAACTCTGATGAATAGAATTTATCTTTGGCTGCCAAAGCAAAGAAGGGGAAGAGAAAGAAAGCTTCTCAATCCGGTGCGAAAGGCAAGAAGCAGGACATGTCCAAGGTGAAGTGCTTTCACTGTCACCAACACAGACATTATGCCACAAATTGTCCGCAGAAGAAGAAAAATAAGCGGTGTTAGTGCCAGTGGAAGACCTTAGCCTCATTTTTAGTGGATTTTTTCTTATCACATGTGGTCTCAAGTATGGCGGGATCAGTGTGGTTTTTGGACAGTGGTGCGTCTTTTCACATGACAGGAGATCGAGATTTGTTTACTGATCTAGATGAGAAAGATCTTGGAGTGCACATCGAGATGGGCGATGATGGTAGATACAGTGCGACTGGTATTGGTACCATTTACTTTGAGAGGAAGTCTGGTAAACCCTTTGTATTGAAGGAAGTGATGCATATTCTAGGATTGAAGATGAATCTTATCTATGTGTGAGTTGGAAGGCAAGGGATATGATGTTGTCTTTAGCGAGGAAAGGATTTCCTACGCGGTAAGGCCTTTGGTGAGACGCCGGGAGGATAAGGTTGAGGAGTTGAAAGCCTTTATCGATTGTAGGTATATGGGTGCGTAGCGATAGCGAGCAAAGAGCGGAAGGGGTGAGCGGGATGATGGCGAGTTGTGCACAGGTGCTTGGGCCACCTTCACCATGGAGCTTTGAAGATCTTGCGATTTCCTCTTTGGGATTCCTAAAGGTGCAGTTTTTCTGAGTCGAGATGCGCTGCAAAGGGTATACTGCTGGGAAAATTTGTGAAAGCACCTTTCATGAGAAGGATAGTCACGCCACGGCGATCCTTGAGAGAATTCACATAGACGTGTGTGGACCTTTCTCAGTAGCTTTGACAACAAAGCACAGGTACTATGTGATATTTGTTGATGATTTTTCTCGTAAGTGCTGGATATTCTTCATGCAGAAGAAGAGCGAGACATACTCAAAGTTCTGTGAGTTCAAGGAACTGGTTGAGAAAGAATCGGGGAAGCAGGTGAAGGCTCTAAGGAGCGACAATGGTGGTGAATTCATCTCTGGCGAATTCAAGGACTTTTGCAGCGCAGAAGGAATTCGAAGAGAGATCATAGCACCTCATAACCCACAGCAGAACGGGGTTGCTGAGCGGAAGAACAGAACGATCGTGGGTGTTTCACGGGCGATGTTGCATGATCAGGGCCTACCCATACACTTGTGGGCTGAGGCATGAAATACTGCAGTATATGTGCAGAACTGTTGTCCTCACGGGATACTTGGCATGAGTACACCCGAGGAGGCGTTTTCTGGTAAGAGGCCTGATATTTCCCATTTGAGGATTTTTGGTTCACCTGTTGACATTCATGTATCGAAGGATGCCAGGAAGAAGCTGGAGCTGACTGCGGAGGTTGGGATATTTGTGGGGTACACTGATACGCCCGACAACTATCGTGTGTATTTTCCAGACAGTCGCAGAGCGGGTGCGACGGGATATAAAATTTCGGAGGAGAAAGCCATGATGTTTGCTTAGAGGGAGCCACACTTGCATGCGGAGGAGCCATTAGTTCCTGAGGGGATGAGTCTCGAGGATGTGGATCAGCCACAAGATGAGGTTCATGGAGTGGAAGAAACCACTCATGCGGCGCAGCCATTAGAGGTGGGAAACGTACTACGAGAAAAAGAGCGGCGGCTCAAGATAGAAGAAGGTTGCAGAGCACCTACATCACAATGAGACAAATACGATCCCACTTTGGCCAGAGGTACCACTTTGGATACATGGCTCTTGTGAGCAAGTGTATTGTGACAGAGCCATCCTCTTTCGAGGAAGCTGTGGAGGATCCCGCATGGGTAGATGCCATGGTGGAAGAGTATGATTCGATTGTCAGAAACAGTGCATGGGAGATTGTCCCGAGGCTGGAGGGGAAATCAGTGGTGGGTTCGAGATGGATCTACAAAGTGAAGCAGGCAGCTGAAGGGAGTGTGGAGAAGTACAAGGCAATATTTTTTGCCCAAGGCTTTTCACAGATTGAGGATCAATTATGAGGAGACCTTTGCACCTGTCGCAAGGTATTCTTCTATACGGACGATTCTTGCTCTCTCAGCGCAGATGGGGTGGCACATTCATCAGATGGATGTGAAGACTGCATTCCTCAATGGATTCATTGAGGAGGAGGTGTACATAGAGCAACCGAAGGTTTCAAGATCTTCAGCAGCGAGTCGCATGTGTGCAGGCTCAAGAGAGCGTTGTATGGGTTGAAACAAGCACCTCGTGCTTGGTACACATGGATAGACAGTTATTTCACTGGACTTGGTTTTACCAAGAGTGAGGCGGATCCTAACCTGTACCAGATTGTGGTTGAGGGTAAGTTGTTGATCATTGTACTTTATGTAGATGATTTGATACTAACAGGTGATGAACTGTTGATACACTCATGCAAGGCAGATCTTGCAAAGGAGTTTGAGATGAAGGACTTGGGCCTCCTTCATTATTTCCTGGGATTGGAAATTTGGCGGCGCGGTGATGGACTATTTTCTCAAAGTGAAAGTATGCCGGGAGATCTTGGAGAAGTTCAACATGCATGGCTGCGAGCCTGTTGATACTCCTCTTCCTGGAGGTTGGAGGAAGGAGGATGCTACTTCAGCGGAGGTAGTGGATGCCACTGTTTATCGACAGTTGGTGGGGTCGCTTATGTATCTGGTCAATACACGACCCGACATATGCTATGCTGTGAACTAGCTTTCACAAGCTATGGTTAAGCCAACCAAGCTCTTCTGGAAGGCAGGCAAGCATGTAGTGAGATATCTCAGAGGCACATCGGGATATGGATCATGGTACAGACAGGAGGATGAGTTGAGGCGGCATGGCTTCACGGATCGGTATCATCATATCAGAGATTGTGTGCAGCGGAGAATCATGTTACTTTCATACATTCCTACGGAGGATCAGGATGTTGATATCTTGACGAAGGCGCTCACCAGGAGCAAATTCGAATACCACAGGGGCAGGATAAGGGTTGCAGATAATCCTTATCTTGTTGAGAGGGAGTGTTGAGATTGCGACAAGATGATGAGCTTAGTGGAAAGAAGTCGCCTTCACTAAGTGGGCCCGCAGGCTATTTTTGGCGCAAAGTCTATTTTTAGACATATGGATCATGTTCTATGAGTTGCAGGATGCTATTTGTGGATGGTTGGTCAAGTCGCGAAAAATAGATGGACTTCTATTTTTAGACATACTGGGCGGAATCTATTTTTAGATTGCCAGTCTAAAAATAGGGATGTCAAATATTATTAGCTCTTAATAATATTTAGACTCTAAACATTATCTTATTCTCTTGGAGCACTTCAGTTTGATGCCTAGAAGTGGCACATGCAGCTGACAGAAGGAATTACGCTTTTCCTATGGTTTAAGTGAAGCTATTGCATGGAGACTTCAGTTAGAACTCATGTGACAGAGTTTGGTGGAGTTGATTGAGGAAGTTAGTGGAGTTGTATTCAGTTTAACTAATCTAAACATATTTGAGCTTTTTGTATCCAAGTTAACTAATAGATACAATTAGTGAGAGTGGTGTGAATTAATTATTAATTAATTCACTAATTATAAACTCATAAATCAACTAAAGAATACATCAGTTAACTTCAGTGCATGGACAGTTTCAGTGGAGACCAGTGCAGAAATAGGTGAAAGAGTAGGTTAACTATCGGTTGTGACTATACTATTGCTATTTGCAACACACGGATGGGTGGAGTAACCCATGAGGATTGCGTGATACAAGCGAGATGGTTTATCTATTTAATGAAGCCATCCCATGGCAGAAAAATAAATAGAGGGCGCTGCTCCCGAGTGGCAAAATATTGGAGCATGTGTTTTGCTAGATCTAGCTTGATAGTGTGTAGCAATTGGAGGTTGTGCTGAGAGCTTGTGAGGAGCTTTGTACAATGATTGTTACATGATCTCCATGAAATATAACATACAAATAGTTTGGGGTTTTCAGCTTTAAGCTTTCCCATGAAATACTGTGTTCATATGTGTGATTGTTTGTGGTTTTAATGTGTGCATGCAATTGATTTTATTTCCAAAATTAATGATCAATGGTAGAAGAGATTCTGTATTATGCATGAAACTAAAATAGTGTGTGATCAGGAGAATCTCGGTGAATAATATATCAGTTATTCAAATTTATACATAAAAGGATATGAGATGATAAAAAAGTTTTGAATCATGATAACTAGGTGACAACCAAAACTAAGTTTTAGCCACAAGAAAAAAATCACAAAAACTCAGAGAATATATCCATGGTTGCAATGAACCCCATACATTGTGATGGACATCATGGGAATTTTAGTGCACGTAGAACACCACCCTAAAAATTCTATACTCTTGATCAATTAAGAATAAGCTAAGAGCATTTAATTATGATAAGAAAATTGTGATAGTGTGTTATAATTTTCTCTACAAATGTGTTGGAGTTGTTTTCTCAATAAACATGTTTTTACTGCTTCTAAGTGATTAAATCCATGTTGTTGCATATAGGAGCATTTATCTATGATAAGAAAAAAGTGTGATAGTGTGTTATAATTTTCTCTACAAATGTGTTGGAGTTGTTTTCTCAATAAAAATTTTTTTACTGCTTTTAAGTGGTGAATGAAATTGGTATATGTAGATGAACTTGGAGTAAACTCTAATTCTTTTAATAAAAATTCTCTTTATTTACATCTATGCCAGATAGATTGTACTTGAATGTATTTAAAATATCTTATTTGATTTACATGCTCATTTCATGCTTGTTTTGGATGATTATTAATCACCAAAGTATTTTCACCCCAATTTCCTATTTCAATATCTATAACAATTTTTTTTATATATGTGAACATATTATGTTGGTTTACATATATGTTTTCATCCCCAATTGCCTATTCCAATATTTAAAACAAAATTTTCTGGTTGGTAACTCTTATCAACAATATCTTTGAAACCTCCATGACCTGCTTCCATGGAAGCAAAATTTGTCTTTCATTGATTCATGATGAAAAATTTATTTCATATTCATTCTTCTAAATTTAAATTGGTTAATATTATCATTTCAATTAATTTGTATTCTAATGAATCTATTTTAGTTCATTTTAAGTATCAAAGTGATTTGAATCATAGTAAGATTGTATTTATTTCCTTAGCCTATGAAACTAGAAATCGAAATGAATATTTTGTAAAATTTTATTTCTCAAATGTTGTAGATTCCATAGTTGTGGCTTGATGGTGACTACATAATCCTTGAAATGGATCTCAAAATATACGAAGTATGTGGTCTAAGTAACACTAATCCTATGTGATCATTGGTCAAACATGGTGTTCATATCTTGGTACTACAATATAACAAATTCAAATACGAATGGCATCATGACAAGAGGGTGTCTCATAGATGAAATCACAACACATACATGCATATGTAAAAACTTGTCACAGGGGGTAGAATCTCGAGTACTGAATCACTAACTAAATGAATTGGTAGGTCGCGAGGAAATGGTGGTGGTATGCTCATCTCTCCATGCAATACGACCAATACTCTGGACAATGTGGTCTGCATGCTCTCCACAACAGTATATGTGATCTCAACGTCGTGTTGAGAAATGTAACTAGTTTTGGTCTTCATAGTTTTTGTTTTACTCATTTCAATATGTATCCTATGTAACAAAAAAGAAATTAACAGAAAATTTATTATTATTAAATCATGGGTTTCATGCTCATTATTGATTGTATTCTAGGTAAAATCATGTTATTTGTGATTCTAAGGTTTATTACGCTTCAGGATATATTATCCTTAGTCAAAGGAGTCAACATCATGTTTATAGGACCCTTATGGGAAAAATATATTTATAAAAAGAATTATTTTTTAGTACAAAAATTTATGGAAGCTACAAAAGTACAAGTCGGCTTTATGATCATCAAGTTGACCTAAAGGAGGGAATTTAAACCGTTGAGAAGGCTATAAAAGGAAGCAATTCGACCTCATTTGCAGATATACTCACTCAGCAAGTTCGATCTACAAGAAAGAGTTTGATTTGAAGCCAGGAGAAGCAGAGAAAAAGAATGAAGGTGTGGGAATCAAAAGAAGGATAAAAATATCTTTTTTGGGGCTCTCTCTCTCTCTCTCACATGCGAAGATATAGGGTTTATGGCACTGCAGAAGGAGGTCGAAATTGCAGGTTTGAGTTGCAGTAGGATGAAGTGAAACATATTATATTTGGAAGCAAGGATACTCTATCTAGACCTTATTGACCTTAGGAGGAGTTGTCCTGCTTTAGGAAGGTCTCAAGAGAAGGCTAATATAGGGTTTTCAGAAGCTGCAAGATCAAAATTGCAGGGTCGAAGTTGCAGGCTGAATTGTAGTATTGAAGATGACAGGTCAATGTTGCAGTCGATAGAAGTTTGGTTTTGGATCAAAGGAAGGACTTGAGGAAGGGACGACTTGGTATTAGGATAAGGACTTGATCTAGGTTTTGGGTCTTTGTATCTCATTTTAAGAAAATTCTAAGAAGAGAATAATTTCTGGTTTTTCCCCTTTGAGGGGTTTTGCCTTGGATGAGAGCCTAATATTTGTGTCCCTTATTGTTGTTATTAGTGTTCTTGATATTGTTTGATGAAAAGATCTAACTAAAGCACATAAATAAGTTAAATAAGACTGACAAGCATATATCAAGGTTAACGAAAATAATATTAATAGTCTCCACTATACGTTTTCCAACATGGTATTAGAGCTAAGGTGAACAAGAAAGGCAACTAGAAGGATCACTTGTCAAAAGGAAGGGAAAAGGAAAATCTCTCTTCATCGAGGAATGACGATGAAGATGTTGTGTAACCAGCTCCAAAGAGAGAAGAAAAGAGATATTCACGCCTTAGAAATGAGCCACTTCGAGGGGGCAACCTCCAATACATTACATGAATGAACAATTCTTGGATGATACAATTTACAAAACCTCCTTCCTATATATAGGAGTCCATGGGGCCATAATGTAATCCTAGTGGGCCACAATGTAATCCTAGCCGACCTAACAATAATAATTTAAGGGCACAATAATAACAAAATGGGGGTTACAAGGATACAATAATAACAATAAGGGGTTACACTAACAATAATAAGGGGCTATACTAGTTGCGGCAGAGGCATCTCTGACCAGTATGATAGATGTCAGGTGGGTCACGTCCTCAATGTCGGCTGAAATTTTAAATTAAAATAAAAATAAAAAATAAGTGTCAGCTTAACAAATAAGTTTTAATAATCATATAAATAAAAAAATTAAAACAACTAACATAGAACCTAAATTAAACCGTTTAATTTCTGGATGACATATATGACCAGAAATACGACAGCACAATGGCGAAGAAACGAAAATGGTACAGAAAGTGTTTCCTTGGTTTTTCTCAAAACAGCCATACAATTTTTAGAAAACAGCATTTGTGTACACAAGATGCACAATGTAAGCTGGATGAATTCTTTTGTCCAAACCATCTGGCCCCATTCCACGATCCGTTGCCTTTCCTGTTTTGCTTCATAATTTTCAATTCTGATAAACAACTTTGAATAGTAATGTTTAGAAACTCTTTAAAGGGTGATCAGATTAATTTATTTGGAATCTTAACTCACCAACAATTTAACAGTTTCCTTCCCTTTGAACCTGAGAGCTCTTTTAAAAAACTTTTCACCTCACCAAGATTCTTTAATGTCTGCTTAGCGTTTCAATTTTTATTTATTCCAGGAAATTGACTCTCCATACGTAAATAAAAGACACAACAATGCAGATAAAATGCATTAGCAGATATAAATCCAAGGAGAGACGCCATTGAGATGAAAATCCCCGCGCTTTCATAAGAAACCCTAACTCATCCTACCAGAAGCTTGCCCGAATATTGTGAGCAAGCAATCACAGTTTGAGAATGTTTCATGTCAAACATTATTCAGCCAAGCACGTAGCGAGATTTTCGAGTAATTGAATGGAAAGACTCCTATTCAGTCTATTGCTTTTGAAATAAGCATACTGTATTTTATGATCATTTATCTCGATGTTTAGCCTTAGTATCACGTAAAAGATGGAAATATGCCATATTCATATTCAATTTGGGGATCAACAAGATTTTGCACAAATGTAAATGTATGAATATTTAGACAATGTGAACCCTTATAATAAAATTGTTAACAAAGAATAATTCTGAGCGGATGCAAAACTAGTTAATACATATACTCTAGTGACCTCATTGTAGACATATTTTTCATGTTACTGGCGCTACGCTACAGGACTGAAGAATAAGGATGCGTTGTATATGAGATAAGTGGAATGCTTTGTGAGATTAAATACCGCAAAGTCGAAGTTCAATCCCACCACACTGCCAATAAAGTAGATTGGATTTTATGCATCTTAGTATCCGACATATGATTCTTTTATAATTCTAAATATGGGAATAATATGTTTATGTATGTATAAATCATTTAGAGCACAAATGGACCTCTTTCGACAGAAATTGAGAATAGCTTGAGGATAGAAGCTGATAGACCAGACCCAAAGGCAAACCATCCCAGTATTTGATATATCACTTCCAGGGGAACACTATTCACCGTGGTTTTAATTTTAAATTTACAATATTGCAGGTGTACTGCAATTGCCTTATAGACATAGAAAGAAAGAGTATTAAATATTGTAAATTGTGTTTAGGGTTTCATAAATATTATTGTACATGTGCAATATTGTAAATTGTGTTTGAAGATGTTGATTTCTAATTATATTTGACTACTTTCACTAAATAAATAAAACCTTTTTTTATATTTACTCCATAAACCTCTTTATATTTATAATAAGTCAAAAAACAAGTTTTATTTAGGTGAAGCCTATATGCCAAATACCATGGGCCAAATTATTATTAATACCATGGGCTAAATACCATATTTATAAAAGAGCTATGGTAAATAAATAAATCAATATAAAAGAGGTATAAAGAGGTATGATAAATATATAAAAACATATCAAATATCATTATAAATCAACATCTAATTATATACCAAGTCTATGGGCCAAATACCATTGTAAATAAAAGAGGTATGGTAAATAAATAAAGCCTATTTTTTTATATTTACTCTATAAATCTCTTCATATTTACCAACACTCAAAAAATATGTTTTATTTAGGTGAATCCTATAGGTCAAATATTATGGGCCAAATTATTATTAATATCATGCCAAAAAAACCATTATTATCCCTAATATTAATATCAAAATATTAATAATAATATTATTATTATTAAATCTAATATTCATATTAATATTATTATATTTAATAACTTTGGATTAATACAATATTAAATTTTCTATATTATTATATACATTAATGTATCATGATATATATTAACTCTAGATATATATGGAAGGGAAGAACAAAGACATAGAGTGATAGAGGTGGAGAGATAGAGGGAGTGAGAAGGGAGAGATGGGATAAAATCAAGGAGAGGGGAGAGGAGGAATGAAGAGAGAGAGGGAGAGGAGTGAGAGAGGTAGAAAAGGGTACGTGAGGAAGAGGGAGACATAAATATGGAGGGGGGGGGAGAGGAGGAGAGAGGGATGGAGATAGTGAGAGGATTGGAGGGCAGAGAGAGAGAGAAAGAGAGAGAGATTTATGGGGAAGAGAGAGAGTTAGAGGAAAAAAAGAGAGATGGGGGAGAGAGAGGAAGGAAGAGAGAGAGAGAGGAGAAGAGAGGGAGGGAGATAGGAGGAGAGGGAGGGATAGAGAGATGGAGTTGAAGGGAAGAATAAATACATAGAGAGCGAGAAGTGGAGAGAGAGAGAGGGAGTGAAAAGGGAGAAATAGAGAGAGCATGTGTATGTTTTGGGGTGAGATAAAGAGAAAAAGGAGAGATGGAGGGAATGGGGGGAGAAGGAGAGAGGGAGGGATATATTGACAGAGTTGGAGGGTGAAGAGAGGGAGAGAGAGGGAAAGAGAGAGATATATACATGGGAGAGAAAGGGAGAAAGGGGAAGGAAGAAAGAGAGGATGTGAGAGAGTGGAGAGAGGGAGGGAAAGAGAGATGGAGTTGGAGGGGGGAGAGAGGGAAGACGATTTAGCATTGATTTCATTGTGGATGGTGATTTCTAATCCTATTTGATTTCTTGCACTATATGCATTTATTTTAGTGTAGATGTTGAGAGAGAGAGAGAGAGAGAGAGAGAGAGAGAGAGAGAGATGGATTTAGAGGGGAAGAGAGGCAGGGAAGAATAAATACAGAGAGATTGATAAGTGGAGAGAGAGATTAGGTGACAAGGGAGAGATGGAGAGAGAGAGTGTATGTTTTCGGATGAGATAAAGAGACAAAGAATGAGATATGAAGAGAAGGGATGAGAGAAGGAGAGAGGTAGGGATATAGTAACAGAGTTGGAGGGTGAAGAGAGAGAGTGATAGAGATGTAGGAGAGAAATGGAGAGATAGGAAGGAAAGGGAGGATGTGAGAGAGTGGATAGAGGGAAGGAAACAAAGATGTACTTCGAGGGGGAGAGAGGGAAGAAGATTTCATGCACTAGATGAATTGATTTCAGTGTAGATGGAGATTTCTAATCCATTTTGATTGCTTGCACTAGATGCATCGATTTTAGTGTATATGTTTATTTATAATTATATTTAATTTCTTGCACTATATGCATTGATTTCAATGTAGATGATTGCTAATCCTATATGTTTTCTCGCAATAAATGCATTGATTTCAGTGTAGACGACGTTTTTTTATCCTATTTGATTCCTTGCACTAGATGCATTAATTTCAGTGTAGATGTTGATTTCTAATTATATTTGACTACTTCCACTAGATGCATTGATTTCAATGTACATGATTTCTAATCGTATTTGATTGCTTGCACTAAATGCATCGATTTCAGTATAGATGGTGATTTCTAATCCTATTTGATTGCTTGCACTAGATGCATTGGTTTCAGTGATGTTGGTTTCTAATATTATTTGCTTACTTGCACTAGATACATTAATTTTAGTGTAGATGTTGATTTCTAATCCTATTTGATTACCTGCATTAGATGCATCCATTTCACTGTAGATGTTGTTTTCTAATCCTATTTCATTGTTTGCATTATATGCATTGATTTTAGTGTAAACGTTGATTTCTGATTTGATGTAATTGGATGTACATTGATGGTACATTAATTTTAAAGTGATTGGATTAACATTGTGCATTAATTTCACTGTAAGCAGGAAAAATTATTGACAATGTACATTTATTTTTATGTTTTAGTAATTCAACCTAATATCGAAGAGCAAGAGAGAGAAGTATGATTTTTAGTACAATAGTTCCAGAAAAATATTTAAATAATTGAATAGTGTAGATGTTGATTTCTACGATTATTACGTGGTTCGGTATTCAAAATAGTGTTCTAACATTTGTTAGAATTTGTATTTCTAATCTTCAAAATTTCAAAGTATGATGTACATCTCAAAAATATACAAAAATTTTAATAATCTGAAAAATGTGATGTTGATGCCTCCAACTGGAACACGAAAGGATATCTATAAGGCCTGATGTTTGGAGGAACACTTCCTGGAATCAAATGAATAGCATGATCATGATCATGAATAGGTGGGAGTTCTTTGGGAGTTTCAAACACCTTGGAATGATTGTCCAAGACTTGTTGGAGATCTGCAGAAATAGATGATTTTGATGTCGGAACTTCTAGTGAGCATAATTGTGCAATTACGCCTCGTTGTTCTTTCTTTAGAAGCTTTGTCATGACATTAGAGCTTATTATCCTTCCCGGCTTCCCTTCAATACCCCGTAATTCGACTTCCTTTCCTTCTGAAATAAATTTCAAGAAAATTTCTTGAAAATTAAAAGCTACCGTCCCCAAAGATTGTAACCATTGTACTCCTAGTACAACATCAGCACCTCCCATAGGAATGGAAAGCATTGGACTATTCAATACATATTCCCCCATGGTTAGCTTGATATTATGGCATTTTCGAGAGAAATTTATAGTTCCTCCATTTGCAACCATCACTTGACATTCTGGTGCTGGGTATAGGAAACAATTTAATTCCTCGGCTACCTTACAATGAATAAAATTATTGGTGCTACCTGAATCAATCAACACTATTACCTTTTCTTCTTGATTTGTCCTGCTATCTTGAGAGTTTGAGGAGTGGTAATTCCTGCCAGTGCATTACACGATATGGTCGGATTCATTTCTTCCTCTTCTAGGGCTGGTTCCTGGTGTATATCCTCTTCTTGTTCATTTTCTTCTTCCTCTTCACAATCTATGCAAAATAATTTCTTCTCAGCACACTTATGACCTTTAGTGTATTTGCTATCACAACTGTAGCAAAGCCCTTTTGCTCTTTTTTCTTCCAATTTTTGTGGTGTCGACCTTGTAGGTTGTGGAAATCTAGGCGTAGCAACACTTCCTTCTTTATAGAATTGAGTGGTAGGCTTCCTTGTCGCCATAATTTTACATTCAACTTTTCTTGCCAACCTGAATGCCTTCTCCAATGAATCAGGTTCCAAAACACGAACTTCATGTTGTATGTTATCCTTTAAAGTGCTTATGAAGAGATCAATCCTGTGTTCCTCTGGAATATCAGTTACCCTTATATTCAATTTTTGGAAGTCCTCAATGTGCTGCCCCACTAAACCCTTTTGTTTGAGATTTATCAATTGGCTAAAGAAGGTGTTTCTCTTTGTATCCTCTTAATGTGCTATCATTTCCTCCGTAAAAATTGACCAAGTGACAATTTTTTTACGAGAGCAAAGCCATCGATACCATACAAATGTATTTTGTTCTAAATGTAAAGTTGCAATGCGTACCTTTTGTGTGTTTTTCACATTATGGAGATAAAAATATTGCTCCATTTGTAGTATCCATGTTACAGGATCCTTTCCATCAAACTTCCTCATCTCCATTTTTGGAATATGGTGGTTCTTCCTGCCAACATTAGATTTTGTGAAATCACGATTAACATTTATTTTGTTCTCATCATGAGTTTCTTCTACTATCTTTTCACCATTATGAAACATTTCTTGTATCAACTTTGTCAAACCTTCCATGTCTGCTTTTAGATCATTCTTCATGTTTTCCATCTTAGCTTCCATGTCAGATTCCATGCCATCCATCTAAGCTTCCATGCCTTTCTTCAAAACTTCCATTTCATTTTTTGTTGCTCTTTGCGAGAGCGAAATTTGGTGCACTTGCTCTTGTAATTTAGATAGATCATGTTGCAATTCTTCATCTTCATGAGTCATAGTAGAGCCTTCTGAAGGCTTAATGGGTGTTGAGTTATTTTTATGGGGCATATTTTAGAACCCAATACTGATATCTATTCTACAATATGCCCTTGGAATCAATTCAAATTGATTCTTCAAACAAGACTTATGCAATTCGGAAAAAAATACACACCTTTTTCTTGCTTTTGAGGAGCTCGATATTGAAATTGGATTATCTTTGTGATTGCGGCTCTTCAATATCTGAAATTTGGCACTGAGGTAGCCTTCTAAATTATCTTTCGAATACCATAGGTCTGACTTGATTTGGATTCTCCAAGGCAAAGTTACGTCCAATCTCCTACAATGACCTAATTATGAACTAGTTCCAATAGAGCGAACTTGTATGACTTTCCACGTGTCAGCATTTGTATGGTTTCATCCTTCACTTCTAAAATTGATAGCCAAGAAACTACGGTGCGGTATTACTGCGACCACTTTTTATGGCACTCCGATCCGATTCTCAGAGACAGAGTTATTGAAATTTTCCCATGATCACCTCTTTGAGATGAAATTCGGGAGCCTAAACAAGCACTAATTTCCACAGATCATATCTCCAAAAATGTTGTGAACCAAGCTTTGAAATTTTTTGAGGAGTTTCCTTAGGATTTCAGCTTCGCACCATGAAAATTTCAGATTCTGAACCTCAGTAGAAAAAAAGCTATAGCACAAATTCCATGATGACCTGTTTAGGAGCTTGAAAAAAGACCTAACTTCCACAGATCATATCTCCACAAATATTGTGAAGCAAGCTCTGAAATTTTTAGACAATATTCCTCAGGCTTTCGGCTTCACACCCTAAAAATTTCCGCTTCTGAAAATTTGTATAAAAAAAGTTATAGCGAAAATTCCACGATGACCTGTTTGGAGCAGCGAAACCCTAGAATCCAAAGCTCTGATACCAAATGTTGTGTAACCAGCTCCAAAAAGAGAAGAAAAGAGATATCAACGCCTTAGAAATAAGCCACTTTGAGGGGGCAACCTCCAATACATTACATGAATGAAAAATTCTTGGATGATTCAAATTACAAAACCTCCTTTCTATATATAGGGGTCCATGGGGCCAGAATGTAATCCTAGTGGGGCCACAATGTAATCCTAGCCGACCTAACAATAATAATTTAAGGGCACAATAATAACAATATGGGGGTTACAAGGGTACAATAATAACAATAATGGTGTTACACTAACAACAATAAGGGACTATGCTAGTAATATAGGGACCTAACAGGAGACTTCAAGAAGAATTGAAGACTCATTGATAGAAGACCTAGAAGGGTTTCTACTGAAGAATATCAAGTCTACATCAAGCTCACATCAAAGGAAGATACGGGAGAAAGAATTCAAGAAGAATATTGATCTCTCTCTGGAAGTAGGTCCATTTGGAAGACATCCTTGAAGGAAGCATCAAAAATCTTGTAAGCAGTTGTTGAAGGATTCATCAATGAATATTCAAATATCTTGAAGGAATCAAGAATATTGGAGACATGATCAAGGAGAATCGTAGTCATCAAGTAAGTAACATATTATTACATCATGTTTGAATATTCAAGTCATATGGGTTCTTTCTGCAAGGAGAGAAATAAGCTCGTTGGGGCATCAAACTATCTAGCATGGAATAAAAGAATTGACTTGATATTCATAGAACAAGAAGTAATGGAATATGTTACTGAGGGAATTATTGAACCTGATAAAGATAAGACACCGAAAATAGAACAATACAAGAAAGGGGAAGTAAGGAAACAAAGGATCATAGTGGAATCCATCAAATATTCTCTTGTTCCATTCGTTGAAAAATTGAAAAATTCGAAGGCTATGCATGACAAGCTAGTGAATTTATATTCGGTAAGCACAACAGGTCAAAATATGTCATTGAGGAAGAAGTTGTACAAAATGAAGAAATCAAAGCCTATGAGGATGTAGCGTCCTTCATCATGTGAGTATCTCAACTAAGGGACTATATGCAAGGAATTTGGGAGCTAATTAATTATTCTGAAGTAACCATTCTTGTACTAAATTCATTACCATGATAATGGATCAGCTTTGAAACAAGCATCTACTCCAAGAAGGATTCAACTCCCTTTGATGAGTTGCGGGCGTAGTGCATATTGGAAGAATCAAGGATCAAGGTCAAAGATGATATTGGATCAGATGAGAAATATCAAGCCTTTCTAGCCAACTCAAGAAGTAGAAGAAGGGAAATTATGGCAAGTCCGAGAAGAAAGATATGTCCAAAGTGCAATGTTTTGGATGCAACGAATTTGGATACTTTAAGAGGGATTGTCCAAACAAGCATAACAATAAGAGAAATGAAATAAGTGAAGCTCATGTAGCCGAAGCAGTGGGAGAACCTAAGAATAATGCAAAGAAGGAAGAAGTCAAGGATATTTACTACTAAATAAGGTTCACTAACTCTCATGTTATTTATGAAGACTAATATTTATTTTAAGGTAGTACATTTTTCATAACATCATAGAAAGAACCATATGATAGTAGCATGTCTATAATTTACATGATTAAGTTACTTTGTAGATATCATCTAGATAGATGGATAGGTAGACCATTTTGCATATTGATCATCCAGGAATTATCTAACATTATGTTATAGGAAGTCATCTTGCTTAGGTGGATCATCATGATCCTGGAAGAACCATAAGTATGAAAGGTTCTTGAAAGAAGCACTATGACAAAGGTTAGTAGACATTCCATGTAATGTGGAATCAACACTGGTAAAGGGATGAAAGAATGTAATGGGTCAAGATGTAGGCACTTTGTGAAATATATAAAATGCTAGATGATTAGATAAATGCATAGGAATGCATGTTGGATATAAAAATTTGAATAATATTCATATGTATATAATCTTGTGGAGAAAAAGTTGGTCATAAAATATTCTTAGGTATACGGATATATGATGCTTGAAAAGAATAATATTTGAGTTACTTAAGGATGTGTAAAGAGTTTTAAGGCTTTCTCTAGATTTTACACACACACACACACACACACACACACACACACACATATATATATATATATATATATATATATATATGATTAATTTCCAATATAGTCTCCAGAAGAAAAGTTGTTACTTGGTAATCAAGTTTGATCATTGGGAACTCTGATGCATAAAGGAATATTCGAGTGGAGATGAACCATGAGGATGTTGATACTTTGATGATAAGGTCATCATGGTAAGGTAAGTCTATTCTTTTATGATTTGGTTATATGGTTAACATATTATTTTGCTACTTGGAAGTATGTTGCAGGAATACATGATGGAGGTTGGGGAAAGTTCAATTGTATGAATAATATTGAGGGAAGCTCAATATTTGGTACCTAGAAACTATGAAGTCAAGATGTGGACATATTGGGATTAAAAAGGTAGAAATATGAGAAAATAACCTGAAGGTCAAAGGAAAATCACTTTTAAGAAGAAGCCATGATCAAGCTTGAAGTTTAGGAAGGCTTCGTGCAATGCCTTCATGTTAAATACGAAAGTGATAAATAATAAATGTGACCTGAAACCTATACAAGAATTGAAGAGAGAAGATGGCTCCATGATACCTTGAAAGAAAGAAAGCTTGATGATGCAAAGGAAAAAGGGAGTCGGGAAACTATGAGGAACTAGTAGTTGATACTCTTATGAAGGAAATCTAGGCTAGAGTTTGCATTCCACTGGTATATTTAATTAAAATAAGTCAAACCTATTAAATACTATAGAGGAAATAAATACCATTATTATTATAAATTTGATATATTTCCAAAAAATTTAAATAATTTCTCATATCTCCCTCTCTCTCTCTATATATATATATATATGACACATTTATTTTTTACAATTTCCTCATTTTAAACCATGATTTTGTATATGCTACATGCATTCATTTCTAGTGAAAGAAATGCATATAACATTTACAAAATCATGGTTGGAAATGAGGAAATTGTAAAAAAGTATGTGTTTTAGTTTTTGCAGATCAAACCATGAGGTTTGTCAATCTAAACCTAAAGAAACCACCTCATCCACTATGTAATTGAAAAAGGTGTTTTCGTCAAATATGTTTTGATTAATAACCCATATGCGTTATTAATGTGCATGTGTTCCATAATATGCATCCATTCTTTTTTCCATCTCTCACCATCCTTTCCAACTCTATTTTCTTCCCCATCTCTCTCTCTCCTTATTTTCCCGAACCCTCCTTCCTCTCTTTATCTCTATCCCTCTTTATCCTTCTCTCCTTTTCTCTATCTCTCTCTCTCTTCCTATGTCTCCCTCCTTTCTCTTTTTATCTCTCCACCTAAGTCCCCTCCTCTCTACCCATTTCAATCTCTCCCCCCTCTCCCCATACCTATTTATATCTCTATTTCTCCCTTTCCATATTATCTTCCCCTCTTTATATTTTCCTTTCCCCATCACTATCTTTGTCTCTATCCCTTTCTCTCTTTCCCCCGTATATCTCCCTCTATCTCTCTATATCCATTCATTTCTATCTCTCTCCCCATTTCCCCATCCTTTTGTCTATATCTCTCCCTATCCCTATGTCTCCATATAATATCCCCATTATATTCCTTTCCCCATTTCTCTATATTTTTCTCCATATCTTTTCTTAACATACACACACACTCTCTCGCTCACCCTGTTCCATTCTATGTATTTTTTTCTTTCTCTATATCTCCCTCCCTTCCCCTTATCTCACCCTCCCTCCCATCACCCCTCTTCGTCATTTTCTCTCTCTCATTATCCCTTTATCTCTCTATCCTTATGTATCCCTCCTATATCCCTCTCTCTCTCTCCTTATCTAAGCGCCCCCGGGTCTCTTCCCCTCTCACTCCCATCCCAACTCTTCATTGTTTTGTCTCACCTTATCCCTTCCTCTATCTATCCTTTTGTATCCCTCCTATAATACTTTCTATCTACCCTTAGATAAGTCACTCCCCCCTCTCTTTCCCTATTTCCCTATCTCTTTCTCTCTCCCCCTATCCTTTCTCCCCCCTTCTCTCTCTCTCTCTCTCTCCATATATATCCATAATATATTCATCTATATAGATATTTTTCCTTAAGCCTCCATCTCTCTATCCATTTCCCTATCTCTTTTTATCTCCCCCCCTCTCCCTATCCCTTTTTATACCTATTTATCCATTTTCCTACTACCCCTCCATCTATATTCATTTTCCCATTTATCTCTCTCTCTCTCTAAAAAACACACTCTTCATAACCCCCTCTATTTTTCCCTCTATATCCCTTTCCTTGTCCCTATCAATATCTCCCACCCTTCCCGCTATCCCTCATTTCCTACCTCTCCCTATCCCTTTCTCTCTCTCCCCCATTCGCTAATTCCACCTCTCTCTACCCCTTTTTATATCCATTTATATCTCTCCCACTTCCCTAATTCCACCTCTCTCCACCCCATTCCCTATCCCTTTCTCTCTCTACCCCTATCCCCATCCCTCCTTTTATCTCTAAGATCATCTGGGTTTCAAGGACCATCCATGGGAGAGAGGTGGGGGGATAGATAGTGGAGGACAACAATTGGAGTGGAAAATCACATCATTCCATTCTCTCTCTCCATATTCATTTTTCCCTACACCCTTATCTCTCTCTCTCTCTCTCTCTCTCTCTCTCTCTCTCTCAAACACACACACACACACACACACACACACACACACACTACGAACCCCTCTCTCTTTACCTCTTTTCCCTATATATTTCTATCTATCCACCTCTCCCCATCCTTCTTTCTACCTCTATCTCCTTTTACCTAATCCACCCTCTCTTTTCCTTTTCCCATCACCCACTCTATCTCCCCCTCTTTCTCGATCCCTTTAGACTCTTTTTATTTCCATGTATCCCTCTCTCTCCCTCTCTCTCTAACCCCCCATATCTCTCTCTCCCTACTCCTTTCTATCACTCTCTTCCTTTTCATATGATAGTATACTCTATATTTCTCTCTTATATGTTGCATCAAGAATTTGTAAGTGTTGTCAATGTGTGTGGATTCCTAACAGCGTAAGAAAAATACACATTTTTCTATTGCCATTATTTTGTCTCGTATGTTCAACAAACTTCCACAATTCTCATGAAAAATATTTTGTTGTAGGTAGTGCTTTTTATTTTTTTTCAAGTTATTGCCTTAAATATTTTTGACATAGTATTGTTCTATTTGAACATTTTGAAGTTTGGAAACTTACTCAATATATCAAAAAATTCTAAAAGGAAGCTACTACCCTTTGAAAAAATTGATGATCTAAGAGAAAATGAAAGATTGGATATGGAGAAACATAAGCATCCTCCCATCACCTGCTCAAATCCTTGCACAACGAATGCAACCGTGGATTATATTTTGTTTCCGTAAGTGAAGCATATGCATCCAATGGAATCCATTCAAATTCCAACATCAAATGAACTTCCAACCAATGTTCCATCAACAAGTAATGACATAGTTGAAGAAGACATTCAAATATTTTGAGATGCTGAGTATCCGAAGGTGAAAATTAAAAAAATTGAATGATTTTCAACCTTCTGGTGAATATTTTTCTCATTTACAAGTCTAATTTAAGCAATTATATGTTCAACATAAAAGTTAAACAATCTTGTATTGCACTTTGAATCTCAACCATCATGTGAATGAAGTGTTACAATCTACTGGACAAGGGATCAACACTTAATGTCCACCTTCCTTATCTTTCCTATCAAGTTCACTATAAATAAATCCTATATGTATTCATGTGGATGAAATTTCTATAGAATTCCTTGAAGCTAAGTTACATAAATGAACTATTTATTCGAAGTGCAATAAAATTTTGAAATAATTTTTTGAATGAGAAAATGATGTAGCTAAATGTAAATTACTTTTGGATTTATTAAAATCATATTTTTTATCTTTTGTCAAATATATTTAGAAGTTCAGACACTAGTAATCACATTCTTAGAAACCCTCAAGATGCTTTTAATATAATCAGAAAGACCGCTAGTTCAAAAAATCACAATAGTGATTAATGGTGTAAGATCAAAATCTATTGTAGCCAAGTACATAAGGAAACATCATTTTATGTCGCACACGTCTCATATTTTTAAAGTAAATAAGAAAAATATTTGAAAGTATTCTATTGTAAGATAAAAATATGAAAATCTAGGCCAAACAAATTATTGAGCCTTAATTGGTAGGTTGTCTCATTCAAACATGAAATTAATTGATGTTGTCAAGGAACTAGTAAATTTTTTTTGGGCATGAAAATACTAGGCCTCCATATAATCAACAAGATGTGCTAAAGTTGAGAAAATTTTGTGAAGACTGTCAACCCTACATTAAGGATTTCCTTGACATGAAAAAAAAAAACTCTATGAGAGATTCAAGAAAGAGCACATTGAATTGAACCTATGCCAAAGATATATTGAGAAATGTAAACCTTTCTATGTTGGAATATGCATAGATCATAAAAAAACTTTTTTGTATATACCATGTATAATTTTATTATTTTTATGACACATTTGTACACATCCATCATGTTTTTCATCCTAACATTTTGCAGGATTGTTCATCCATACTACCACCTATTTCAGTGAGATAATTTATTCATAACATCATGTGTCCAAGGCGCGATAGACAAAAATATTATGCAAAATCTTGTTTATTAGGGACATGCACTAGGTGCATTAGATTTGCATTATTGATTCGATTAATTCATGAAAATTAGTAGCATGAATTTGGGAGGATGATAGTAGATATGTAGAGTTTCAAATTGTTACCTATGAACTAGATAGTGGGAAAGAAAGAAAAAAATATTGCCTTAGTGAAGTTCTAGGTAAGTGTTGATTCTTGGAAATGACCAAGACAACTAGGGAGATCACCTATTCAAGGCCCCAATTAGACCCTTTTCCATTTATGATGGTAATTCCAACCAAAATGTGGAATCTATTTCCACTTAAATTATTTTTGTCCAAAAGAAAATCTTTCAAAACAAAGTTTTGAAAAATCAATGTATACCGAAATTAAGTTCTAATTAAATAAACAAACATAATCTAGACTATGTAAGCATGTCCTACTATTGTTAGTATTCATGTGCATGAAATAAAATGGTGAAGTCAAATGGAAAAATAAGTGATTTTCTATAAATCCCAATGTTTTCCTATGTTTTACATCAAGCGAGTTTCTTGTTGAAAATTGTAACTAGGTTTGGTCTTCATAATTATCATTGTACTTGTATCATTACATATTTTATGTAAAAGAATAAAAAGAAGAAAAATAATTTTATTATTATTATTATTTTATTAGATAAGCATGTTCTTCATGCTTCTAGGATTATTGAGTCAAAGAGTCAAAGTCCTATTTAGACCTATTGTAAATAAAAAGGAAAAATAAATTTGTATAAATTGTAATTTGGGTAAATTTACCCCAAGAAGTCAAGTCGTCCCTCCTAATGTCAAGTCAGAACAATGAAAATTTGTGTCTTTTAGCATATGAGAACAAAAATATATAGGCATGTGTCCTCCATTTGGGAAAGTAAGTTTCAATGCTTTTTGTGGTCAGATTTGAAGAAAACAATGTGAAGTTCCGAGGCTATATGTTCTGCAAGGGTCAACTAGTTTCTGAGGCTACATATATGAAAAAGTGTGAGCTTCCTGGGCTACTAAAATATGTGAAAAGTGTGAATTTTCTAGGCATCAAAAGGACTTAAATAAGAGAATTTTTTTTGTGAATTTTGGAGGGCTTGACTTGGCTTCTTAGAGGACAGATTTGGGTCTTGGATTTCTCACTTTGATTTGATTCTATAAGAAGAGATTTTATGGGTTTTCCCCTTGGAGGGGTTTGTCCTGGCTTGGAGCCTATATCTTATGTTGATTTTTTTTTTGTGATTTTCATGTTTATGTTTTGGTAATTGTTTGATGAACAGAAAGTCTTAAAATAAATAATAAGCCAACAAATTCACAAATAATTACCATGCTAAGAGAAATCAACCCTAACACATAGGTACATTGTTTTCTCAACATTCTTAGGGAAAAGCTTATAATAAGGGTTTAAGTATTTAACCTTGTAATATATGTACATGGATAGGAGATGAAGAAAACTAAAGGAAAATAAGAAGCAAGATTACAACATAAGAGGGTTTAACCTATGACAAGTAAATCTAAAAATTTTAAAAGGTCCCCATTTTTTATTAAGGTATATACAAAAATGGGGGTGTTGTGAGGCCACAAGAATTTGTGACACAATGGGACGAAACAATTATTATTAGTTATTAATATAATGGGAATTCAATTTACTAAAGAGTGAATGGTAAGTTTCACAAAATTCTCCAATATTGAACCAATTTCTATGGGTACCACCTAGGATATGTTAAAGGATATGAATTCTTTAAAGTTTTAAGTTCTAATTATTTATTCAATATGTAATCAATGAATCTAGGAAATAGGAAAATTTGTTTTATTTTCTTCTCATACTATTGACTAGAAAATATAGAGCCATGGGGTTTTATGATTAGCAAACATCTATCATATGTAGTTTTTATTCCTTCTCCTTGAAATTTATTCATTACTTCTGAGCATCCATAACCCCAAAGAACATGTCTAGGTACCATAAAAGAATATCCCTACTACCAGCAATCGTCCATATCCTTGACGAGTTTACTAATACTTTCCACACCTTGCGATGCTTTCAACTCTCTTGTTTTATTTCATATTTCACCCTTTAGATGTGATTTATTGAGAACTGTAGTATCCAATTGGGTGAAGACAACATGGTGGTATGAGTGATGTTTTTATTTGAAGGGAACAGATGCAGCAATTTATAAAGTTGACTCCAAAATTTGTCTCTTAATATACCAAATTAGAGGATTTATATGTGGTGGGATAACGGGTGGGATTCAAAGAATAAGATCGAAATATATACTTCTTATATAAATAGCTCCATAGTATATTAAACATATCTACATGTTCCTCCATAATCACTAGGCCATGTAAGAGAAGAGAAACATGATAAATATGTTTTTTTACAGAAATAAAATCTCATTCATAATTATATAGCACAGATTCCCACAAAAACCAATTGGTGTTACTTTGAAAAGATACCCATTTTGAAATTTGAATAAACCAAAAGAAAATGAAATAAACATTAACTTAAATGAATATAAGGCATTAATCATTAAAAAAAATGTAAAATAAAACTCTATAGTAAAATGTACAGTTATGACTACAAGATTTGAAAATCTTATTAAATTAAATATGTTTTTTTACGAAATAAAATCTCATTCATAATTATATAGCATAAATTCTAAAAACCAATTGGTGTTACCTTGAGAAAGAAACCCATTTTGGGAATTTGAATAAACCAAAAGAAAATGAAATAAACATTAACTTAAATGAATATAAGGCATTAATCATTAAAAAAAATGTAAAATAAACTCTATAGTAAAATGTCTGAGTTATGACTACAAGATTTGAAAATCTTATTAAATTCAAATGGCGAGCAGTTAATTAAACATGAAGATATGGAATGGGAGATGGTTAATCATTTCCAGGATCTTCTCACTGAACCTATTCCTAATCGCCAAGAATCCATCCAAAAGATCACTAATCATATTCCCCAAGTGATCACTAGAGAACAAAACCTATCTTTATTACGAGCAGTAACGTTGAAAGAAGTAGAAGAGGTGGTCCTGCAACTACCCACAAATAAAGCCTCGGGGCCTGACAGATTTACCAGTGAATTCTTCAAAGCAGCATGGTCATTCATTGGTCAAGATATTCTGGAGGTAGTTGAAGAATCCCGAAGAAATAAAAAGATGTCTCCAACGTTGAATGCTACTTTCTTGACTCTTATCCCCAAACAAAAGAATGTTGATACCCCTGTAGGCTTCCGACCGATAGCCCTCTGTAACGTCATTTATAAAATTATCTCTACTATTATGGTTAACCGCTTAAAACCATTGCTGCCTATGTTGATCTCCCCAGAACAAATAGGATTTGTTAAAGGAAGACAAATTCTAGACGGAATAGTGGTGGCTCAGGAAGCAATCCATACACTCAAGAAAGACAAACAGAAAGGCTTATTAATAAAATTGGATCTCTCCAAAGCATATGACCGTATAAGCTGGAAATACTTGACAGAGGTGATGAGAGCCTTTGGGTTTGATGTACGATGGATTCAATGGTTTCGTTCATTTATATCATCCCCGCATTTCTCAATACTCTTGAACGGAAGTCCTTCAATATCGTTCAATAGTTTGCGTGGTCTTAGACAAGGAGATCCCCTATCTCCATTCCTCTTCATCATAGCAGCAAAAGGTTTGGGTCGATTAGTCAAAGCTCATGTAGCAGAAGGCAAGCTAGAAGGTTTGAAATTATGGGGGCCTCAACTGCCTTTGACACACCAACAATTCGTTGATGATATTCTACTATTTTGCATGGAATCACTGAAAGAGTGCAAATGTATCCTAAAAATTTTCTAGGTCTTTATGCAAGCCTCGGGCACAGAAATAAATAAATACAAGTCTAATGTTTATTTCTTGAACTGCCCAGTTTTGATGCAGAATCAACTCACCAGGGCATTAGGCTTTAAGTGAGGATCCTTTCCACTTAAGTACCTTGGCATGTTTTTAAACCCAGGTCCCACGCAGATAGCAGATTGGAAAGATATTATAGTCAGAGTGGAGAAAAGAATTCAAAATTGGGCGTTTAGAACGCTGAATGCACCAGAGCGCCTCATTATGTTAAAATCGGTGCTGCAAGCCTTACCCATATACCAAATATCGGGAAGAGCTTTCCCGAAAGGAATATGTGAACAACTGGTAAACATTTTCAAAAAATTTTTGTGGCAGGGAGCCCAATCAAATAGGAAGTGGGCGCTACTATCTTGGGATAAATTGATTAAGTTGAAGGAGGCAGGAGGATTAGGTCTGCACGATCCTTTCATCCTAAATAATGTATTGGGGGCGAAACTCTGGTGGCACTGGCTCATAGGAGGGTAGGATTTCTGGAAGAGAATATGGCAAACTAAGTATGATATGCCAAAAACTGTTGCAGGCCGAATGAAAGTTGACAGAGCACCGAAAGGTTCATCAATATGGAATCTAGCAGCGATGAACAAAACTTTAATCCGGACACATAGTTTCTGGGAGGTTAGGGAAGGAAACACAACGCTCTTCTGGGAAGACTCTTGGCAACAACGAGAAAAATTATTTGGTCGACTTGATCTAGGAGAAATTTTCTTATTCACAAATACCCCTAATAATAGGCTAGTATAGCAGTATTGGAGCAATAATCAAAATGGTATGTGGAGGAAGTGAAAGACAAACAAGGATGGCCGGCAGCTCCAGAAACGGAACAGTGGAATAATTTGGCTAAAGATCTAAGCACTCGTAAACTCAGAATAACCTCAAGACCTGACATCCTGAGATGGGGACATCAAACAAGAGGTATGTTCACTATAAAGGAAGGATATTATATCCACACTCACCAAGCTCTTGAAAATGAGCGACCAATCTGGAAAAGAATCTGGGAAATGCGACATTGGCCAAAGGCGACATATTTTCTTTGGTTAGTAAGCCACCATAGAATATTAACCTGGGAGAACCTACAAAAGCGAGGAATGATTGGGCCATCATGTTTCCCCTTTTGTCAAATTGAAGAAGAAACGACAGATCATTTGCTTAGCTCCTGCACAAAGGTTCAGCCTCTATGGGATAACCTAACAGATCTATTTAGGCAGTCGATAAATAACAATGAAAATGTTATAGAAATCATAGCGAACTGGAGAAAAGGAAGATTTAACTGTCAAGTAATCAACAGAGCATGGACCCTTGCATTTGGATTCCTACTCTGGAATACTTGGAAGGAAAGAAACCAGAGGGTCTTTCAAGAAGTAGAACAACCAATGAATAATATATGGCAACGTTCCATAGAAAACATTCGGGAAACCATCTTAACGGAAAGATGGACAGAAGAATATTGGAAAATAGTTGGGATCGAAGTCCTCATACTGGAAAAGATAAATCTTAAACCGCAGATGCTCAGCCAAGGGCTTTGGAAATTCCAACCTCCTTGTCACTCAATTGAAGAGTAATGGCGCCCCCCCCAACCCGGCTTTCTGAAACTTAACTATGATGGGGCTTCGAAAGGTAATCCAGGACAAGCAGGATCAGGTGGGATCTTCAGAAACTCTCAAGGGTCTGTCTGCATATTCTATTCACTAGATCTAGGCCATGCAACTAATAATGAAGCAGAACTAATGGCGGTCAAGCAAGGCCTTCTGATTGCAATCAGAGAAAAGTACCAGCGGGTCATTGTCGAGGGTGACTCAGCAATGGTCATAGGGGTGCTCCAAAAACTCCAACAAGGAATTCAATGGGAGAAAATCTCCCAAAGTTGGCGAACAGCAGGCCTTATAGAGGAACTGAGTCAATTGGTGAAACACATACAATACCTGATCCCTCACCATATTAGAAGGAAAGGAAATGCAGCAGCAGACTACTTGGCCAGCTGGGGATGTGAGAATGTTGAGAGCCGCATAGATGGACGCCCAACTGACCTCATATGGAATGTGGAACTACAATCTCTCCAATTGATAGTGGCAAAATACCTCCAACCCCCCGATCGGGGTGCACACATGTCATCATGAATTTGGGAGGTAGCAACTTGGCAAGCGCTCCCATAAAAGATAATTAAGACCATTAACTATGATCTGTCAGTCAAGCAGAGCGAAGTGTGTGAACGCTGACAAAGGAATGATGGCGCATGATGGACAGGGTGTATGGCAAGACCGCGAAAAGCCAACCCCGAATTTGGTAAGTAATTTAACCCCGCCCCTTCAATCTAGCAATAATAATCCATTGCATGCGATAGACTGGAGGTGGCAGCGAAGGCGACCCAAAGATTTTCACCCAGGCTATAGCTCTAGAGCCTACATGGTGCTTGTCAAAAGACCCATCCAATGATAGGAAAAAAGACATCACGGGGCGATGGCACGAAGGAAAGCGACTTGTTCCATGCGAACCGGCTCTCCCGAAAAGTGCGTAAACCAATCTCTAGAACATCTGGAAACACTAGCAGTCAATTATGTCATTGGCAATTCCTCTGAAGTTCGAAATGACATTCGTGGGTGGGAAAAGGAAATTCAGTTGGAACCAGAAGATAATGAGACAGACGCTGAGATCCTCGATTTCATTACAGATGCAGGACATTCTCGAGGCAGGCTTACACTGTTCAATCAGACAGTCCATACTTACTGGATAGTAAAATGTTTGATTGCAAAAGCTATACAGAGCAACCATCCAGTTCTAGCAAAGACTGAAGCAATGCAGCCAGATCTCCGCACTCAGGCTCAGCTTTTGGAGATTCAGGACCAGCAACAACATATTAAGATTTCACAATACTAGACCGCAGATCGAGTCAGTAGACTAGATGATAAAGTGGGGCGCATGGAGAAACTCCTCCAAAAGATTCTTCAGCAACTCAATCAAGCAGAAATGCCAGGGGCTAATGTCAAAGACCCTGCCCCTGTCTCCTCATCTGAGGGCTAGAATATTTATCTTGTTAGATTTTGATGGTTTTGTTAGCTATGAACTTTTATAGTCTTTTATGTTTGTACATACTAAAGTAGTTGAACAGGTAGCGCACGAAAACTTTATACGTAAGAGACAATTTCAGTATTGGGATGCACATCATGCTTTTAGATGGCCAACAGACCTGGTTTCCCTCGGGCAGGGTGAGGCCAAAGACTGATTTTATATTTTGTAGCCTGTCTTTTAATATAAATAGAAATGGCAAGGTCCCACCAAATTTACAAAAAAATCTTATTAAATTCCTTTTATTTA